>CM053030.1:274342491-274592491 GCA_028564925.1 Lithobates sylvaticus
AGGGGGGGAGAGAGAGAGGGGGGGGGGAGAGAGAGAGAGAGAGGGGGGAGAGGGAGAGAGAGAGAGGGGGGGGAGAGGGAGAGAGAGAGAGAGAGGGGGGGGGAGAGGGAGACCGACCTTAATTCTTCTGATCCAAGGGCGGCCGTCCACTTCTCCTAGTCTCCTCGTGCAGTGGGCGGGGCGAATGGAAGGAGAGATCAGCGGTCCTGGCGCCGCACGGGCCGAAAGGAACTCAGCGTTCTCATGCTCCTCCCCTCACTTCTCCCCGGCAGACAGGCATTTCAGTGGACGGCGCCGGACGCATGCATTACACAACAGCAGCGGCCGCCGCACTTTTCATTTTGCTGACACTGCCAACCAAGCCCCTAGTTAAAAGCGGCCCCAGGACTGGCACCTCCAGGGGCGAACTGACCTGGAGCGGACTGAGCCGGCCCGGGCCCCCCCCTGCACGGGGCCCTCGGGCGGCCACCGAATCACCGAATGGTCAGTCCGTCCCTGCTGTGTACATGGGTTCTTGTGGTAGAGTTCTCTGTGAGGTGATGTGAAGTTTCCGGAGGTTCGTCCTCAGCATCTGGTAACAGTTCCAAACGGCTGGAGTTGCTGTGTGTAATGAAGAAATAACAAAAAGAACAGAAAAGACAAAACTGTGGTTCTGTAAAAAAAAGGATCTTAAAACTGATGCAGGCATTGCTGTGTAACGTAACTGGGCGATAGGAGACTAAGCAGTAGACTCCTTTTACCAAAGAAATATGTAGTCATTATCATAGATTGATCATGAGCTACCACCGGCGTGTTTCTTGTTGGCACACTTGTGCGACACCACCTGCCATTCGGTGTGAAGCGCCTGTGGTTGAGATGGAGAGACAGATGGTACAGCCTGATCTGGAAGTATCCCCCATTGGCATAAGACTGCCATATCTTCTTCCATTGTGGTAATGGATTTTGTGGTTCCGTTATGAGGGATGGTTAATGTTGCTGGGTATTTCTACTTGTGTAGAATTTTGTGGTTCCGTAGGGCTTTTGTAATCGTCGCCAGGTTACGGGGTCTTTGCAGTGTGTGTCTGGAGAGGTCTGGTAGCAAGAGGACATCAGCGTACTGTGGAGGAGTAGAGTCTTGCTTGCGTGCTGCCTGGAGGATTTGTTCTTTTATATGATAAAAGTGGACCCTTAGGAGTATATCTCTCAGGGTGCCTTCTGGGAGGAAGGATGGTTTAGGAATTCTATGGATTCTGTCCACTATGAGGTCCTGTGTAGTCAGCTCAGGAACCAGAGTAGAGAACAGGGCGTGGGCATATTGCAGGAGTTGTGTGGCTGGGACTGACTCTGGGACCCCTCGCAATTTTATATTGTTTCTCCTACTTCTGTCCTCAAGGTCAGCGACCTTGTCCTTCAGACATGCTATGTCCTCTCCCTGCACCGCATGAGCATCTACCATAGTATTGTATGTGGAGGCATATGTGTCCATCTGGTGTTCCACCAGGTCCACTCTGACCCCTAAGGCCTGCACTTCTTTGTGACACTGATTGATCCCTTTCACCATGTCAGCTTGAAGGGAGGATCTAAGTGAGAGTAGCATCTTTTTCAGCATGGTGTCTGAGATAGGCCTATCTACAGTGGGGAAGTCCGCTATTGGGTAAGTCAAAGGGGCTGCTTGTGAGGTATTGTAATTTTGCGGCCTGCTTACCTCCATGTCAGATGTGTTATGCGGCCTGTCAGGGGATGTCATCCGTGGTTTAGATTTAGCCGGGCTTTTGGTGGACGGGTTGGAGGTGTCTGAGGCGGACCATCTGTGTATGTGGGCTTGTGTGGGCCGATCGAGGGTTTCCGCCGCGTCCATTGGTGTGGATTGCGGCCCTGTCCTCCGGCCATTGTGTGTGGAAGCCGCCGCCATTTTGCTGGAGCCCGCTGGATTTCTGTGTGAAGAAATCGGGCATCTTGTTCGGTTGCGGCGGATTCCGCAGGGAGTTGCGCGCAGAAGATTTTTTACCTTAATGCAGAGAATGTATTAAGGTAAAAAATCTTCTGAGCAAAACTCCCTGACCCCCCTTAAACTTACCTGAGCACGATCTCAGTCCAGTGCTGTGTACAAGAGCAGCGGCTCCCGCTGCTGTCATCTATAGCCAGTGGAGAGGGAGAGAGCGCAGCTCAGAAGCGAGCCTGCACAAGTGCCTCCATAGCAAGCATCTTGCTATGGTGGCCACCTGACAGGAAGGAGGAGCCAGGACCACCGATGTGCAATTGTTTAGGGTAAGTATGATATGTTTGATATTTAAAAAAATAAATAAAAAGTAATGGGTTTACAATCACTTTAATAGTGCTTTTTTCATAATTCAGGTGCACCTTCAGTGTGGGAGTAGATGAGGGATAAAGTCCCATTTAGTAGGGAGAGAGTAAGAGCAATGTTAGAGAAAGGTACCTGACAAGAAGAGGGAGCACAGGTTTCCTCCCTACGGGGCAGCTCTTTTTCTTTACTACCAGGGCAATTTTTCAACTTTATGCAAACATATTAAAATATGCATTTTTTGCTATGAAAATTCCGACCACAAAACAATTATGAATTTTCTGAAAACAGAGGCCTTGAAATTTTTTATGTTGAAAGATATTTCTACAACTGTTTATTAAATGCACTCTGTGCAGGCCAGTCAAGTTCCTCCATCCCAAACTCGCTCATCCATGTCTTTATGGACCTTGTTTTCTGCACTGGTCCAAATCATTTGGTGGATGCAGGCATTATGGTGTGGGGTTGTTTTTCAGGGGTTGGCTTGGCCCCTTGGTTCCAATAAAGGGAACTATTAAGGCTTCAGCATACCAAGACATTTTACAATTTCATGTTCCCAAATTTGTTGGGACAGTTTGGGGATGGCCTCTTCCTGTTCCAACATGACTGCGCACCAGCGCACAAAGCAAGGTCTATAAAGACATGGATGAGCGAGTTTGGGGTGGAGGAACTTGACTGGTCTGCACACAGTCCTGACCTCAACACAATAGAACATCTTTGGGATGAATTAGAGCAGAGACTGCAAGCCAGGCCTTCTCGTCCAAATCAGTGCCTGACTTCACAAATGCACTCTGGAAGAATGGTCAAACATTCCCATAGACACACTCCTACACCTTGTGGACAGTCTTCCCAGTAGAGTTGAAGCAGTTATAGCTGCAAAGGGTGGGCAAACTCAGTATTGAACCCTACAGACTAAGACTGGGATGCTATTAAAGTTCACGTGCATGTAAAGGCAGGTGTCCCAATATTTTTGGTAATATAGTGTATATCTATTCATTCATGTACAGATACCTAATTTTCCATGCACTAGGCTGGGGTGGATCAGCAGCCAAAAGAAAGGTCACTGGCATGGCTGTGCTGTCTGGCACAGATCCCTGATAAAAAAACATAATTAAACTGTACATTTAAAGTGGGTGTACAGTATATCACAAAAGTGAGTACATCCCTCACATTTTTGTAAATATTTTATTATATCTTTTCATGTGACAACACTGAAGAAATTACACTTTGCTACAAATGTAAAGTAGTGAGTGTACAGTTTGTATAACAGTGTAAATTTGCTGTCCCCTCAAAATAACTCAACACATAGCCATTAATGTCTAAACCACTGGCAACAAAAGTAAGTACACCCCTAAGTGAAAATTTCCAAATTGGGTCCCAATTAGCCATTTTCCCTCCCCCGGTGTCATGTGACTCATTAGTGTTACAAGGTCTCAGATATGAATGGGGAGCAGGTGTGTTACATTTGGTGTTATCGCTCTCACTCTCTCATACTGGTGGTCACTGGAAGTTCAACATGGCACCTCATGGCAAAGAACTCTCTGAGGATCTGAAAAAAAATGAATGTTTTGAAGTGTGTGCCCCCGGGGTCCCGGGTGATATGTACATAAAGATGGCCTAGGCTATCTTGAATTGTTGCTCTACATAAAGATGGCCTAGGCCAAGACCCTGAAACTGAGCTGCAGCACAGTGGCCAAGACCATACAGCGGTTTAACAGGACAGGTTCCACTCAGAACAGGCCTCACCATGGTCGACCAGGTTGAGTGCAGGTGCTCAGCATCATATCCAGAGGTTGTCTTTGGGAAATAGACGTATGAGTGCTGCCAGCATTGCTGCAGACATTGAAGGAGTGGGGGGTCAGCCTGTCAGTGCTCAGACCATACGCCGCACACTGAATCAAATTGGTCTGCATGGCTCTCATTCCAGAAGGAAGACTCATCTAAAGATGATATGCAAGAAAGCCTGCAAACAGTTTGCTGAAGACAAGCAGACTAAGGACATGGATTACTGGAACCATGTCCTGTGGTCTGATGAGACCAAGATAAACGTATTTGGTTCAGATGGCTTCAAGCGTGTGTGGCAGCACAGCAGGAAGAGGAGACAAAGACAAGTGAGTACAAAGACAAGTGTGTCTTGCCTACAGTCAAGCATGGTGGTGGGAGAGTCATGGTCTGGGGCTGCATTAGTGCTGCCGACACTGGGGAGCTACAGTTCATTGAGGGAACCATGAATGCCAACATGTACTGTGACTGAAGCAGAGCTTGATCCCCTCCCTTCATAGACTGGGCAGCAGGGCAGTATTCCAACATGATAATGGCAGGATACCTAGACAAAAACTTGTACCCACTGTTATCACAACTCCAGCAGAGGTGCTCTGTCTGGAAGACACCACCACTGACCACCCCAAACACACCTCCAAGACAACCACTGCCACTGCCTTGCTAAAGAAGCTGAGGGTAAAGGTGATGGACTGGCCAAGCATGTCTCCAGACCTAAACCCTATTGAGCATCTGTGGGGCATCCTCAAACGGAAGTTGGAGGAGCGCAAGGTCTCTAACATTCACCAGCTCTGTGATGTCATCATGAAGGAGTGGAAGAGGGCTCCAGTGGCAACCTGTGAAGCTCTGGTGAACTCCATGCTCAAGAGGGTTAAGGCAATGCTGGAAAATAATGGTGGCCACACAAAATATTGACACTGTGAGCCCAATTTTGACATTATCACTTAGGGGTGTACTCACTTTTATTGCCAACAGTTTAGACATTAATGGCTGTGTGTTGAGTTATTTTTAAGGGGACAGCAAATTTACACTGTTATAAAAGCTGTACACTCACTACTTTACATTGTATGCAAAGTGTAATTTCTTCAGTGTTGTCACATGAAAAGGTATAATAAAATATGAGGGGTGTACTCACTTTTGTGAGATACTGTAAGCCCTCACATATACCCAGTGAAGTGAACAGCCTCAGATGATACACAGGGATGAAACCAATCTACATAAGTTTTACATGTATATCTGCTGTCGTCTTCAGCTTTATATACTGTTTATAAAGTGCCCATCGTGTTAGGAGATTTTCTCTTCCTGGTTAGCACTGCAGTGAAGCCTGGGCATACAACCAAGACAGCTGATTGGAGAAAAGGCACACACCCCTCTCCTCATAGGTAGAGACTTTCAGCTCTGTCCCTTGAATCGTTCAGCTCTGTGCTAATATATTTATAGAATCCTCCCCAACACTAAACTCAGGGTGCTTTTATCATATGCGACAGAGGACTTGTCAGAAGTTATCAATTTGATAACAGAAGAACGGAGCAGGAGACAGCTATGGAAGTTTTGAAAAAAGTGTTTAAAAACACTCACAGAAAGGTAGTACAAAGCGAGCTCATTATCCCACACTGTGTACCGGTAGGTCTCCTATCATGGCTCTCCTGGATCGTTACTAGCTGACCAGCAACAGAGTGAAAGACAAATGGCAGAAGCAAGATGGCTACCATCCAACGGGGCTAAGAACAACTGGAGGATGCACAGACAACACTTGAGCAGCACTTTGGTGGTTTGACAAAGGAGCTTCTGCAAATACTCTGAAACATGTAACTGCCCCCTTCTGACATGACTTCCAGTGCATGTGCTCCAAGTAGGGTTGCCACCTCATCCCTTTAAAACCAAACACATATTAATTATACAGGCTCTGTGGCTAATAAGGGTGGTAATTAAACCCACTTGGTGCCTTATCTGCATTAAATTAGCCTCAGAACATGTTTAATTCATATGTGTTCGGGTTTAAAGGGATGAGGTGGCAACCCTAGCTCCAAGCTGATCCTGGAAGTTGGTCGGCCATCTTGCTTCTGGCATCTGTCTTTCTCTTTGCTGCTGGTCGGCTAGTGAGGATCCTGGAGAGCCATGACAGGAGACCTACTGCCACGTGTGTGTGGGATGATGAGCTTGCTTTACACAATCTTTCTGTGAGTGTTTTTAACTGTATTTGTTTTTTCTGCACTTAGAAGTGCCTCTCTTTCTATTTATATTTCTCTAGAGTTTGCTTCTACCTATTTGAGTGCTGCTCAAGTGCCCTATGTGCATCTTCCAGTTGTTCTTAGTCACTTTGGATAGTAGCCCAGAGAACCATGATACCCAGAGGTTCCATTCATACAGAAGCACCCTATATACAACACATTTGGACAGCAGAATTGTAAATCTGGGGGGAGGGGAGTGTTAGATGGACTAGCAGATTTAAATACAATAACAAATTAAAGCCAAACTCCAGCTAACACTTTATAAGTAGTTATAGCAAATATTTTTTTTTTCCTTCTGACATAAAGGTTTTACATAAAAAGAAATAGCTTATCATTGTAAGCACCCCTGCCAGTGGTATATGGTTTGTCTCAGCCCTGTAACTGCAAGAGAACTTGAAAAACAACAGACTTACTGGCCAGATCACCAGATGAAAATAGAAGAATGAAAGCCTAAAAAGGAAAACGAATGCAGCTATCACATCTAAGAATTGCTAAGCTGCAATATAGTAAATGTTTGCCTTTAGGTTTAATATCACTTTAATCCACAAGAACAGACCTACTGGAAGTGTTTGCCAAGTTCTAAATGTAGCGGTACCCCTATAGGGGATTTCAGCCAGGCCTTAGCAAAAGTACCTTATTACAGGCAGGGACTGCAGGTCCCTATACTGTAGCAAAGAAAGTTCTGGTTCTAGCTGCCCTCTTTGGTGGACTTCTGATCCCAGTCAGCCCTCTGCAGACCCTGACAGCCCTTCCAGCTGCAGCGGCCCAACTTCACTGCCAGTAACATCACAGTCTCTCCCGCTGGCTCCACATCCATCTCAGACTGCTCACTCCCAATCCGTTCCGGCATGCCTCTCCCAGCTCTACCGACTGTGTCTGTCACTTACCGACACCTGGTGAATCCCTCCTGTAGACTTCCCCGACAGTATTTCCTGCTGTGCTCTCTTGCTCCTGTTCAGGACACCCCTTTGGCTTGTGTGGAGTTCTTGATCAGCTCCTAGACCTCTGGCCCAAGGTCACCCCCCCCCCCCCCACTAGAGAAGTGGGCTTCCTCAAAGGCCCGACAGCCTAATACTCCATCTCCAGTTCTTCCACCCGAAAAACTCCACCCCAGCTGGGCTGGGCTGACTCTAGGTATTTAAGGAGTCCTGCCCTCTGCCAATCCAGGTTGGGGATTGGTCAAGGCTCCTTAGAACACCCCAGACAGCTCCACCTCTCGTCCCTACCTTCCTTCAAGCCTCTAGAAGCAGAAGGGAGGTGAAAATAGCTATGAGTCACCAGGCTACTCTAGGCCACTCCCAACCCCCAGATCAAAACAAACAGACCTAGCTTCTGGCTAGGCCTGCTCAAATTTACCTGCACTACAGAAAAATCTCACTCTAGCACCTACACTAGGTAGAGGGTGCTACATAAATTATAGACAACATGCAGTAAATTGCTATGAGTGTTAGATTGTGTAGTTTAGCTAAGCTGTATTACTAGCTGACAATATTCAGTTTTGATATACGTTCCCTGGTAAATATTTTAGGTCAGACTTACCAAAAATGCAGTGTGTATATATTAGGTTAAAGCAATGTTCTAGCCCCTCATCATGGAGAGATTTATTTTACACAGAGGTAAAGCATATTATGGGATGTACTATTATTATAACCCAATTCAAGTATTTCAAATGTTTCCACAACTATTGATTTCTGTCTGTTTTATTTCCACCAGTTATTTGGGTGCTTCTTGGCATGGGAGACACGGAATGTAAGCATACCAGCACTGAATGACAGCAAGTATATTGGAATGAGTGTATACAACGTGGGCATAATGTGTATTATAGGAGCTGCTGTCTCCTTCCTCACCAAAGACCAGCCAAACGTCCAGTTCTGTATTGTGGCTCTAGTCATCATATTCTGCAGTACGATTACGCTCTGTCTAGTTTTTGTGCCAAAGGTAAGTTATTTACAGGTCTATTTTTATACACTAATTCATTCTGCCATGCGATCAGTTTTATACTCACAGCCTTCAATGTGCAACGTGTTGTGACCTAGATTTAACAAGACATGCTAAAGATCAGCGGTGCTCATCTCCCATTCATACAAAAGTGTATTAACCTCTTAAGTTTATCATCTATGCTGCTGTAAAAACAAGGGCAATCTAGGCAATGGAGATATATATACGGATCAGTATATTCATTATTTAATCACCCTATATGTAAGCAATTTGAAAAGTATATTGCTGTTTCAAGTCAACAGCTTTTTAGGTTAGTACTATATAGTTTCTCAGAATGCAAGCTTATTAATAGTTTAAGGAAAAAAAGCTTATTTGACCACATTTCATCTTTCAAGTGATCAAAAACCCAGGCACTGAAAAATGACAAGTGTGTAGAAGTGACAGCTTTTGAAACTGCCTACGTGCCTAAAACTGATCTAATTAGCATGTCAGTTCTATTATGAAGAACGTAGACCACCACAATTTTTTTATAGGTACGGTAATTCAGGAAGATATTTGTAATTTGCACATTTGGGCTTTATTTGATATGATATTGAAAAAGGTAGTAGCTTAAAGTGGAGTACCAGTAATTTTTTTTGTTTATTAAAAGTCAGCAGCTACAAAAACTGTAGCTGCTGACTTTTAATAAACAGCCACTCACCTGTCCTACGATCCAGCAGTGCACTCACCCCAGCCGTGTTCACTCCGTGTCCACCGCCGGCAGCACCGGAATCTTCACTATGGGCACCCGGGTGTGACAGCCTGTGGCTTCACAGCCAGGTGCAAACTGCTTTTGCGCGAGAGGCGCTGTGCTCTGTGACTGGGCCCAAAGTTTTCTATGACTTGTAATATGCCCCAGAAGACTTTGGGAGAGAGGGGGGAAGGAGAACTCTCGCTTCCGATCGCCTAAGGCGCCCAGAACAGAAGTGGGAGCGGGTAGCTGTCAAAATTGGTTAACTGCCTTAAAGTGGAAGTTCTACTTTTGGGTGGAACTTCACTTTAAGCCTACAAATATTGTCATGAAAGCATGGTCTGACCATCCTCAGGTAAACATCACCTTAATGTTACAAGTTGTTTTTGACGATCTTGCAAGTGTATGGCAATATAGAAGGGGCGAGGAGGAAAGCACTAGGATGGCAGAAGCTGCTGGCATCCATTCTCGGGGAGCATAGTGGTGACGGGACATGTTGATGTGCCCCCTTAAAAAAAAGATCTATTTATCAATATAATTTTTTAAATAATTGTTGCACCTTGTCATGACCACCTTATTCCACTGCTGCTTTTTTGTATATATTGTACCTTTTTTAATTCACAATGTACTGTACATATAGTACTTTTCCCATATTTCTAAAGCCCCATACACACGCGCGGATTATCCGAGGACCAGGTCCGTCGGATCATGTCCGTCGTACTTTGTCCGATGTTGGTTTTGCGTACACACGGTCGGAAAAAGTTGTCGGAAAATCCGATCATTCTGAACGTGGTGACGTTTGTTGCCTACGACGGGACTACGTAGAGGCTAGTAGCCAATAGCTTTGGTCTTGTAATGTGATCTGAGCATGCGTAGCACTTTGTCCGTCGGAATTCGCTACACACGATTGGATTTGGTGTGATCGGACTTTGTTGTCAAAAAATCTATCCAGCAGGAGATAGGACTTGTCGGAAACTGTCCGATGGTGCCTACACACGGTCGGAATTTCCGACAACATTGTCTGATAGGACAGAATCCATCGGAAAATCCGACCGTGTGTATGCGGCTTTAGTGTTGTCCAACCCTAGTTAAAAGGTCTGACCTGCCCACCCTCGCTGCTGCAGCCAATCTGACACCAGCTAGGATACACCTGATTTAGAAATAAGCTTGTCTCGGTTTTGAGCATTTTCTCAAGAGGAATGCAGGGGCTGACACGTCCCCCATTCCTTTTCATTCCTGTTGCCATTGCTTGTCTCAGGAAAGTTCTCTTAGCCAATACAAGCTGCAGCTATGAATCAGCCATCTCTTTCATATGTAAAGTGTAAATAATTATTGCGCTAACCTGTGAGAAAAACAGAGAAAAAGCTGCTACATACGAATGTGACAAAAATTCATAAGTGGAAGGAAGTAGAAATGGAGCGCTAATGAATAAACAGTACTAATATACTGTGTAAATAAATAAATAACCATGTGCCCATAAATGGTGCTTAGTAAATTATAAAAATAAATGCATAAATGACCATCAACATAAATAAATGGATTAAGTGCAAACCTAAGTCCATAGAATGTAAATGCAAGGACTATGGATAAGTCCTAAAAGAAAATCAGTCCCAACAATCAGCAGGTCTACCGCAGACACAATGGTTCATGAAATTAAAACAAAAGCAGTTTAATGGGTATCTGAAGACAATGACATCAATGGTATGATAGAGGGGGATACTCTTACCAGAGCCAATGGACCTGGATGTCAGCGACACCAGGTCAAACGAGCATGGAAGGATGGAACCACTATCAAACAGGAACAGTTCGGAAGGTCCTGGAAGATCCCTCAGTGGATATGGAACAATCAACGATATCCTCAGAAATCCGGTCCTCTCTCGAAGGAATCCAGATAGTGGAAAAGTAGCCACCAAGCAATGAATCACCAGGTGGGAGAATCAGACAAGCTCATAGAGCAGACAATATGTAAAACAAAGGGAGAAGGGCTTCCAATGGTGTAGGTAAAAAAGTTTGGTTGTTTATTCTTCATAAAAAAAACAGCATACAGATAAAAATGTGATCACAATATATAAAAGCAATATGGGGAGCGGAGAAACCAATCCCTACACGTTTCGTCCTACTAGGACTTCTACTGGGGCATCTCTCTTTCATAGCTGTTGGCAGATCTTGTTTAAGCAGAAGAGACTAGTGTGTCATGATGTGCAGTTTAATCTGTATTGCAAACTCATGTAGCACACAGCATCTCCTTTACTGGCCTTCAACATTTTAATATCTATAAGTTTGCCAATTCTGGAATGAGCACACTTTTGTTAATATACTGTTGTTTATCCATTACTGCTGGGTATTTATCTTGCACAAAAAACTATCATAATGCTAAATGGAATACTAATAGAATAAAATGAACAGTTAGCCCAAATAACACATTAACAACAGCATGAAAGATTGCCTGCTTACAGACAATCCAAGAACGTCTAACTTGTGTATTCACTGTAAATGCGTATGCTCACACGCATAGACACATACACTTCATCATCTCGGTTTTATCAGTCTTTGAAAAGTCCATTCCTCTCTCAGTTCCTTATCTGTTATTTTCTCTCTGCATCCTCCCAGAACAAGGCTGTTTGCGGATTACACATTTTGCAAGAGGATTATCATGTGATTTTGTAGTTAATAGTAGCTTCATAAACTGAGTGAGCGTAATGTGCAAACACACACATGTCCCAGCCAGCTGTTTCTACACATGAGTCTGCCTATACTTCTTAGGGGGCTAGTGAAGATTACCTTCATATTTTGCATTATATTGGCCTTATTTTATTATATGGAAGAATGACTACTGCCAGGGCAGGACTTAGGGTGGTGGGGGCCCCTGGGCTTGAGTCACTTTCGGGCCCTACCTTCTATACATTACCGTATTTATCGGCGTATAACATGCGCCGGCATATAACACGCACCCCAAGTTTAGGAGGGAATTTTAAAGAAAAAAAACTTACATTTAAATGCCCATCAATGCAGCCTTATCAGTGTCCATCTGCAGCCATGCCCATCCATCTGCAGCCTTGCCCAGTGTCATTGCAGCCTTGTCAGTGTCATTTGCAGCCTTGTCAGTGTAGCCTTGTCATTTGCAGCCTTGCCCCAGTGTCATTTGCAGCCTTGTCATTGCAGTCTTGAAGTTTAAAAATGGCGCTGCCGGGATACAGAGTCCTGTGTATCTCAGAGGCTCTCAGGTCCTCTCAGCGGCTCTTGTGTCCTCTCGGTGGCTCTCGGGTCCTCTCGGCGGCTTTCGGGTGGTCTCGCAGATCGGAGAGTAGCCTAGTGTACTTGGCTCGGCTCACAGTCACGCCCAGTCCCTGTGTTATGTCCATCATAGGGCAGGACTGGGCGTGACTGTGAGCGGAGCGGAGCCGAGTACACTATGTATATCGGCGGGGCCCCTATTGGGCGGGGCCCATGGGCTTGAGCCCAGTCAAGCCCAATGGTAAGTCCTGCCCTGACTACTGCCCACAACAGTAAAGATTAATTAGCAACACTCCCTATTCATTAGGCAGCACTAATCTAATAAAACCAAATCAATCTTCCACTAATTTACATGGTGAACTAGCACAGCTGCAAGCTTAGGATGGCACTGGCGCCTGACTAATGAGCTACAATTATTTTAAATGTCCCCACCCGTGTCCCTGAGTTTGCAGAATGGCTATTTAAAGAAAGTGGCACCACCAGCCAAAAGCATATTATACATTACAGTAATATTGAACATGGGCAAATTCTGATACATTCTTGAGGCCATAATCCCCACAAGCTTCGCAAAATGTTTGCCTATGTTTGGATAAGCAAAAATTTATATTGTCTATGTCTTATTTTACGACTAAACTAGAATTGTTGAACTGCAGTGACTATTTGAGACAATAAATGCAATATACTATATATAAAATCACATGACTTCCTGACTGCAGAGGAGAAGCAACTTACTGATAGCAAAGGGTTGTGGGAAATGCAGTCCAGTCAACTGAATTTATAATAGACCTCATACTGTTAAAAACTACAAGTTCCAGTGTGCTGAGAAAACCAAAGAATTCTGGGTGAGCAGATTATTGGAACTCTCCTGGATGTACTCGCTCTCTTGGGACATGGGATTCAAAGCTGCAGGAGGGAGAGGCTGTCACCCTGTGTGCTGTTTGGTGGTTACCGCGGCTTAGGCAGAGCTGATGACCTCTCACTCTGGGAGCCACATTGCTGGGTGCAGGATAGTTGTTGCTGTTACCGCATATGCTACGTTGCTGATTGGGTCTATCTTCATATTACACCTACGCAGCCAATACCAAAAGCCAGCGAAAATCAAAATGAAATGGGATCCCCCACCTAGCACAGCCAGGCACACCAAATTTCCACAGTCTTCCAGAGTCAGAAAACAGTCCAGCACTTTGTATTTTTATTTTTATGTGGGAATTAAACTTGGATGGGGAGTAGGGGTATTATAGGATGCCCACTTGACAACTTCAGGGACAACGTTTCCTATATACAGTCTATATACACTCTTCAGCTTCCTCCAGCACACTTGCTTGCAGAACTTCACTGGCACACTGGTAAAGATGAGTCTGAGCAAAAGGTTATAGGCAGGAACCAGAGACCCCTTGGTTCTGTAGCAAAAAAATCTGTGTCCAGCATACATCCCCCTTCCATGCAGCTGCCCCTTTCACTAGCCCACCTAACTACTTCTCACTTCTCCCAGACTGACACCACAGTCCTCCCAGACTGCTCACTCACCAGCCCACCTGGCTATCTCCTCTGGAGAACTCCTAGATGTGCTAACCTGCTCCTGCTGTCCTCTCCTTGCTCCTGTGTCTCCAGGAAGGTTTTCCTCCATGTGTTGAAACTGGAGCACCCAGAGAACACACCCACACTGACACCAGAAGTACATACAAATTTAATAAAGATTGTGTCTCTAGCATGAATCAATACCAGAACCTCAGCACTGCCAAGGAGTTGCAGACACTTAGGGTGACTTAGGGTGACGGCCAGTTAGCTATTGCACTACCCCATCCTCAAAATATAGGGAAGGTACAGAATATTTGTGAGCATATTTACATATATTACATATCTGTGCATGAATTAGTGTATGTTCTAAAGCAGGGGTGTCAAGCTGTGGCCCAGTTGTTGCAGAACTACAAGTCCCATGACGCATTGCAAGGCTGCAATGCCTCTCAAAGGCAGAGGCATGATGAGACTTGTATTTTCACAACAGCTGGAGGGCCGCAGTTTGACACCCCTGTTCTAAAGCATCTATGCCTGTATGTGCATGTAGATGTATGAATACATGGCCTGTGAACAGCTTTAGCTAGTAGGCTTTTCTTTCTCATCCAGCTATTCTGCTGCTTATGGCCAAAAACAAAGAAGCTATGGTCAATCTTTGCATAGTACTGTGCCTGCAGTTCAGAGATGAGCATGTGCTTAAAGAGAGAAGGGAGTATTCAATCAGGTACTCTCAATCTACTTCTTGATAAAGGATTTAAGCAGGTACCTTCAATCTGCTTCTTGATAGGAGATACAAGCAGACACCTTCAATCTACTTCTTGATAGAGGATGCAAGCCGGCATCTTCAATCCACTTCTTGATAAAGGATGCAAGCAGGCACCTTCAATATACTGTACTTCTTGACCGAGGATGCAAGCAAGACACCTTCAGTCTACTTCTTGCTAGCAGGCATCTTCAATATACTTCTTGATAAAAGATGCAAGCAGGCACCTTTAATATACTTCTTGATACAGCATGCAAGCAGGCACCTTCATCCTACTTCATGATGGAGAATGTAAACAGGCACCTTCAATCTACTTCTTGATAGAGGATGTAAGTTGGCACCTTCAGTCTTCTTACTGATAAAGGAGGCCAGCAGGCACCTTCAATATACTTCTTGATAAAGGATGCAAGCAGACACCTTCAATCTACTTCTTGATAGCGGGTACAAGCAGGCATCTTCAATCCACTTCTTGATAAAGGATAAATGCAGGAATCTTCAATATACTTTAATTCTTGACAGATGATGCAAGCAAACACCTTCAGTCTACTTCTTGCTAGAGGTTGCAAGCAGGCATCTTATATATACTTCTTGATAAAGGATGCAAGGAGGCACCTTCAATATATTGCTTGATAGAGGATGCAAGCAGGCACCTCCAACCTTTTTCTTGATTGAATGTGCCTGCTTGCATCCTCTATCTACTTCTTGATAAAGGATGTAAGTTGGCACCTTCAATATACTGTACTTCTTGACAGAGGATGCAAGCAGGCACCGTCAATATAGTTCTTGATACAGGATGCAAATATTAACCTTTAATCTAGTTCTTGATAGAGGATGCACGCAGGCGCCTTCAATCCATCCACTTATTGATAAAGGATGCATGCAGGCACCTTCAATTTACTGAACTTCTTGACAGAGGATGCAAGCAGGCACCTTCAATCTACTTCATGACAGAGGATGTTAATAGATACCTTCAATATACTGTGCTTCTTGATAAAGGACGCAAGCAGGCAACTTCAATATACTTTTTGACAGAGGATGTAAGCAGGCACTTTAAATCTACTTGCATCATTAAAATTATGTTCAGAATGTTGGGCACCTAATTTTATATTACATAATACAATTTTGGCCTTGATTTTATAAAATAAAACAACTGTATCTGCTGTTGTTAAACATTGATATAATACTGTGCTAAAAGTTTTATAGATATTTATTTCCTGGTGCCAGAATAAGTATCTCTGTGTTAATACTGTATATAAAATGCATCGGGTTGATTTACTAAAACTGGAGAGTGCACAATCTGGGGCAACTGTGCTTCATAGCCATAGAACAAAAAGGCTGGATAGCCGCACTCCAATTATTCACCTTTATTGTGTGTAAAAACAGAGCATCAACAGCACAGAATACAAACTAACAAGCACAGCTAACGTGTTTCACACCTTAATACGATTCAGTGCTTAATCGTAGCTAGAGTGCTACACATAAACATCCAAAAACATCCAAACAGGTAGAGTGTCGGGATGTCTAGGCTCTATAGGAAACTGTCTTCTGGCAATTCCTTATTGAGAGCGAACTCTGGTGACCCCAAATACACTAACTATTCCAGTTGGCCAGTTAAGGTTAAAGCGTGTATGCAGCAATGAATCAGATTTCCAAATAGAGGTATTAAACATGAAATCTCGTTTTACCGAGAGGGGTTATACCAAGTCTGTTCTTAATAGAGCTATTGAGATTGCAAATAATACTGAGAGAATCGATCTTCTCCGTGATAATATTGGTAAATCTAGAAATGGGAAAAGATGGAAGGGCAGGAACGATAAATCTGGGTCTGTTAATGTCCCGTTTTTTTCTACTCCTTTTAGCTTTGAGTTTGATAAAATCAAAAATACTATTGAGAAATATTTGCTGGTGCTATATAATGACCCTATTTATGTTAAGGTTTTGTCCAAAGGTATAAGATCTGTGTCCCGCAGAGCCCCTACCATTGGTGGGACTCTGTCTCCTAGCCTCTATACCAGTAGGTCACATCGCCCAAATTGGTTGCAGTTTAAAGGATCTTATCGATGCAGTGGTAATGGATGTCCATGTTGTCCCCGTATTAAAAGGGGAGAGGTTATTTATCCCACCGCTTCAAATAAAGATTTCAAGGTTTCATCATTTTTTAACTTCAACACTAAATATTTGGTATATGTGGTTACTTGTGATGAATGTTTGATTCAATATGGTTTGAGGGATGGGTTGCATGACCATTTATACAATATAGAGAAAAAACACTACTAATATAGCTAGGCATTGGAATGCATGTCACAATAAAGATGTTACCAGCCTATGTATTCAGAGCTATCTAAAAGGGGAGGAGATAAATTTAGGCTATTATGTAAGAGGGGGGTCTACTCGCGTCTGACAGATGCACAGCTTTTACTGTTAACACTGTGATCAGCTGTGATTGGACAAAGCTGATCACATGGTAAAGAGTCTCCGTCAGAGACTCTTTACCTACGGTAGATCAAAGTTGCGGTGTGTCAGACAGACACGCTGCACCACCGATTGCCACGCAGCATTCCACCCGCGGGCCCAGCTCGTAATCCTGATTACGTCATATGACGTCAAGTCAGGATAACTATACCACTTTGCGCACGTCATATTGCTATATGGCGGGCGGGAAGTGGTTAAGTATTTGACTTAGATGTCCACAGGTGTTTTCGATTGTGACAATTATCAATCAACATCACACATGCTTGTTTTTGGATGTTTAGATGTATATATATATACCTGTGTGTTTGTTTAGCACCTTAGCTATGATTAAGCACCGTATCAGGTGTGAAACGCGTTAGTGTGCTTGTTAATTTGTATTCTATGCTGTTGATGCTCTGTTTTTACACGCAATAAAGGTGAATTATTGGAGTGCGGCTATCCAGCCTTCTTTTGTTCTATGTTTCTGTTGCAAACAGAGCCAGCACCTACCTTTCTGCAGAGACAGCTGTTTCAAGGGAGGGGTGATTGTCTTGGAGTGGTGAGCCTTTGCTATGTGCATCATAACCGCATCAGCTTCTAACTTCAAACTTTGACAACAACAAAAAAAGCTGTAGAACTGCGCCAGATTTTGCACTGTTCAGTATTAGTAAATCAAACCCATTATAGACTGTCATCTTTATTATTTTTTCAAAGCCTTTATGTATGTTTTCTGATATCATTTTACCCTCTAATAGGAGACCAATGTGAGTAGAAATAAACCATATTTATTTTTCTAAATGAATGTTCATGTGTTGGACTTACTCGAGGAGAAAGCAAAAAAATCTATTTTTTACTGCCATTATTTTTTTTTTTAAATAACTTGCTATATTTATTAATGCATAATTGAAATGTTTATTTGCATAAATATTTGATGTTGCTTTTGTCCACCGAGAACACCAGCCATGCACTCACTGCAGGCTGCAGCAATTGACCCAAATTGCTTGCATAATATAGCACTTACCTTTTAACAAGGGCTTGTATGTATTGAATTATGCCTCAGCATTATCTGTTAGTAATGTTCTAAATTATTGTTTAATTTTCACAGTTACTTATCTTACGGTCAAATCCTGATGTAGCAACTCAGACCAGAAGGTTTCAGTTTACGCACAATCAAAAAAAAGAAGATTCAAAGACATCAACATCAGTCACCAGCGTTAATCAAGCCAGTACTTCCCGACTAGAAGGACTTCAATCAGAGAATCACCGGTTACGGATGAAAATCACAGAGGTATTTTCCACACGCTATTTAGGCCCGCTGATATTTTTGATGTTCCAATCTTTCTGTTCATTATCAGTAGATCTTCATCCTGATGAGAGGGTCTGCATTCTGCCTATCTATGTCTTTAAATAGCAATTGTTTTACTTGTACAAAACCAACGGGCAATGAGTGGCCGAGCCAGCTGCCCATCAGGCATTTTGGTGGGTCCAGACCCTAAAGGTGGGGTCCTTCCAGAGCCTGGACAAGCTCTGTGACATCAGGCAATAGTGGGCTTTAATTTAGAATTTAATTAAATGACAGAATAATTGTCAGTCAAGCTATGACGCATTGAAAACTGAATAATCGTCTGGAAAGTAAGGCCCCTTTCACACTGGGGTGCTTTTCAGGCGCAACAGCGCTAAAAATATTGCATGCAAAGCGTCCTGAAACAGCCGCTGCTGTGTCTCCAGTGTGAAAGCCTGAGGGAGCGGTGCGCTTGCAGGATGTTCAAAAAAGTCCTGCAAGCCGCATCTTTGAAGCACTGTAGGAGCGGTGTATTTACCGCTCCTAAAGCGCCCCTTCCTATTGAAAACAATGGGGCAGTGCTGCAAACCCACCTACAAAGCGCTGCTAGTTTTAACCCTTTTTCAGTCACTAGTGGGGGTTAAAACCACCCCGCTAGCGGCCGAATAGCGCCGCTAAAATGATGGTAAAGCACCGCTAAATATAGCACTGCTTTACCGCCATCGCCCACAACGCTTCAGTATGAAAGTAGCTTAAGAGGGTCTAACATGCTGCTATTTATTGTAGGTAATTAAAAAACAGAATTTCTGCTTGCTTGTGATTGGAAGATCAGAAAAAGATAAAAAAAAAATTCTGGCACAAGCTCTTTGATTTTTTTTATGAAAGCAAAATTTTACTTTGTGCAGTCTTTTCCATGGTTACAGATTTACAGTATATATATATATATATATATATATATATATGGTAAATATAACTAAATATTCAAATATAGCTATATTACTAGGGATGTTATGCTGTGCCTTTATGCTGACAGAGAAAAACAGTGGTGGCATCAGCAGGCATTTCCTTGATTGCATGACGCCAGGATACTGTTCCTATCATTACTCAGAGCTCCAATTGAAGACCATATGATACAGCAGCATACAGGCTCGAACAGCAACCATATTTTATTTCCAACCAACTTATATGAAAACATTCTTTTTTTGTGCATTTTAATACAAAACAAGTATTTGTGATACTTGCTTGAATGTTTTAAGTATATTTTTGGGGTTTACTAATTACATCAACAATTCACTGAGGTATAGAAAATGGCATTTAAGGGGTTAAAATTGCATGACGGGATCAAAAGGCTGAAAGGTGAATTCAGTAAGAAAGAAAAAAAAATAACACTGGATCACAAAGTGTTATGTGGGGCTCATTAATCAAAGTCTAAAATATCTTGCTGTTTGATGAATGTGCTCTATAGGCTACCATAACATCCAGCCTTCTTTAACTCGCTTGGAGAAAACATGAGCCATTGATGAATTTGTTCTTCAGAAAATTTACAATGCGTAAACACATTTTAACAAAGCTTGGGAATTAATGTTACCATTGTAGTCCGCTTCTTATAATTAGAAATGTTACAGTTGATCTGTGGAGTCTATCAAGAATGAACAACAATGTCTTCAATGTATGTCACTGAGAATCAGTAACATTTGCTGTGAAAAAAAATAAAAATAAGTCACCAGCATTGAGTGTTTTCACTTTTTTCACTTTTAGGCCCCATGCACACATGCAGAAGGAAAGTACTGATTTATTTGAGGAAGTTTCCTTTTTGCTTTGTGCAATCGTCCAAATTATTTGGTGGAGGGGGGATTATGGTGTGGGGTTGTTTTTCAGGGGCTGAGCTTGGCCCCTTCGTTCCAGTGAAGGGAACTCTTAAGGCGTCAGCATACCAAGACATTTTGGACAATTTCATGCTACCAACTTTGTGGGAACAGTTTGGGGGATGGCCCCTTCCTGTTCCAACATGACTGCGCGCCAGTGTACATAGCGAGTTTGGTGTGGAGGAACTTGACTGGCCTGCACAAAATCCTGACCTCAACCCGATAGAACAGAGACTGCGAGTCAGGCCTTCTCGTCCACATCAGTGCATGACCTCACAAATCCGCTTCTGGAAGAATGTTGAGACATTCCCATAGACACACTCCTTGTGGACAGCATTCCCAGAAGAGTTGAAGCTGGAAAGGGTGGGCCAACTGAATATTGAACCCTACGGACTAAGACTGGGAGGCCATTAAATTTCATGTGCATGTAAAGGCTTTTGGTAATCGAGTATATGTTCAAAGAGGAGGGTGTTGGCATAATTTACACAAATACACATGTAAATGCATACATGTATGTGCGTAAATTAATTCTAGTCCCTATTTACTTATATTGCCATATGTGTCTAAATGCTCATGAAGCTATCTATATATGTGTCAAAATTAAATTTTAATACGCCCATGTCCATGTCCATGCAGCCTATGGCCTCAAAAAAAAAAACATTTTTAAATGCAATTTTTAATGCTTCTGATTGCAGGTCTATTTCAGCCAATGTGTCCAAGAATATTCTGGTGTTTAGGTCCATATTTTAGTCAGTGTTGAGGGGCACAAAAAAATTCCCCATCACATACAGGCAAAAATGTATGTAAGCGCACATGTGTGAATTAATTCCAGTGGCCAGGATTAAAAATATTCTAGCAAAAAAAAATGAGTTTATGTGCATATACTTCTAAATGCTATACTCCCTTAAAAGGCAGAAACATCCAGTGTTGATAGAAGTATTTTAATACACCTGTGTGCATTAGGCTTTAAAGAGGATGTTAAGTCACTAGTTGAAATCATAGGAATCCCCTCTGTTTTAGGCAGATATAAAGCACTGTTTATCAATTTTTTAAAGATTATATTCCTAATACCTTCCTTCCTAAATACCTTTTTCCACAGCTCCGCTGTGCGGTCACGTGATCCCCTTCCATTCTCCTTCCCCGATCTAAGGAGAGCAGTGGGAGGGGCTGAGATTCCCTTCTGACTACAGCCGGCCAGCAGAGGGAGACCACGTGACCGCACAGCCGAGCTGTGCAAGAAGGTATTTAGGAATATCTTTTTTTTTTATTGACACACAGTACTGTATATCTGCCTAAAACAGAGGGAATGACAGTGATTTTAATACATTATGTATACATTACAGGAATAGCCTCAGGAGGGGGAGAGAGATCGGCTCTCACACAGACTACTGAGCTGAAAGACAGGGATGGAGGGGGAGAGGGAGAGAATCACAGCAAAGAGCGGGATGAAGGAGGCATGTAACCTGACCATGGAATCATGGATCAGCAGCCATGATTACCATGGTCAGCACACACAGGGGGACACAGGAACAGGCAGGATCAACCAGGTATTTTACATCATACAATGGGACAAATTCCACGGCACAAGCAGTATGCTATAAATCATGTTTTAAAGAAACAGGAGCATTTTTTTAAGGTTACAACCACTTTAATTAACATGACGATGCTAGGAAAATGATAAGTTGGATTTAAACGAATGTAGTCAACATCTTATGTGGTAGATATAAGAGGGATCCTTGTAAGACAACATTACTTTGGGGCACATTTATCACTGAAAAGGACAATTCAGTTGGCAGAGAAAAGGACCTCTCTTTATGAACAATGGCTAATAGCTACAGCGGCTATGCAGATTTTTAGGGGGAGAAAAAAGGAGTAAATGATCCAGCGGTAAAAAGTATGACAATATTCAAGATCTCAGGGAATTGGGCCTCTTTGTTTGAGGACAATGTTTGTGGATGATTCATGACCATTGCCACCATGATTTGTGCCACTTTTCTTCCACCAGTGTATCTTTTGCAACAGCCAATCAGAATTGGTGAAGTGAATTGATACTCCCCCATTATAAAATATCAGCATGGAGGCACATGTTGTTGCAGGTAAAGAGGGTGAAGGGTAGAGGAGAATAGCAGCTGCTGGTAAACTAGAACTAAAGGCAAAACGTTTTTTATTTCGGATATCGGTATTACCCCTGCTAGGGTTTTTTCCCATCTGTTTCCTATTCGGGAGATTTCTCTTCACTTCCTGCCCCATAGCCAAAGCAGGATGTAAGAGCAAATCCTTCTGTCCTGTCAGAGCCCATTACAATCAAGAATGGTACAAGACAAGGCTGTCCCCTATCGCCACTCCTATTTGCTCTGGCATTGGAGCCATTCTTATGTACGGTCCGGCTAAATCCGGATATAGGGGGAGTGCCGATAGGGGACACCCAACAGAAAATATCCGCATATGCGGATGATATGATGTTCTCACTCATAAACCCAATAATTTCCTTACCGATGCTTCTTAGCGAATTTAATAAGTACGGCACTTTGTCTAACTTGACGATCAACTTCAATAAGTCGGAGGCAATGGGAGTGGGCATAAAACACTCGGAGCTCTTAAATTACCAGACCAGTTTTAAATTTAAATGGACAACAATTGCTTTAAGATATCTGGGGACATATATACCATCTAAAATATCCAAAATATTCGAGTTAAATTTCCCACCACTGTTAAGAGAAACGCGGGCATTACTTGACAAATGGAAAACAGGACTACACTCGTGGCTCGGAAGGTGTAACATTATTAAGATGTGTCTACTTCCTAAATTTTTGTACCCGCTTCAAGCTCTCCCGATCTTGATCCCCACTAAATTTCTAGACCAGGTCTCCAAAATGTTCTTTGACTTTATATGGGCACATAAACGTCCTAGACTGAATAGACAACAAATGGCACTCTCAAAAATACATGGTGGTCTGGCGGTACCGGATATTAGGAAATATCAACAGGCGATACACTTAACAAGGCTTATCGACTGGAATCGTCACCAAGGAATCAAACTGTGGCCAAGACTGGAACAGGTCCAGGGCAATATTCTACTTGCTAGGGCACCTTGGTGCAATTTGGCAACATCAAATGATACAAAAAACCACCCATTAGTGGGAGCGACGTTGCGAATATGCAAATCATTATTTAGTAAATACTCTCTTACGTCAGCATACTCGCCAGTCTATCCAATCCTGGGGAATCCTCTATTCCCTCCAGGAATCTATGATCCAATTTTTCAGAAAATGAGACAAAATGGATATTTCCAGCTCTCACACTTTAAGTTGAATAATAAATGGCCGTCTATGCGAGAACTCATGGATAGAACAAATATATTTAGATTAGATTATTGGAGAGCTCTTCAATTAACGGATTTTCTACGGTCATTACCAGCTCCGGATACCATAAGTCTAAATCTTACCAGATTTGAGACTTTATGTTCGGAGGGGGGGACATTAAGACATACCTTATCGGTGGTATACAAATTATTGATTAGGCCACCCGAGGACCACCAACTACAATGCCTTACGGACTGGGAGTTAGATATGGGATATAAGTTCACGGAATCACAGCGACAAAATATAATGAGTCTCACACATGGAACCTCTATAAGCACTAATATACAAGAGACCAATTATAAAGTTGTGACCCGATGGTACCAAACTCCGGTAAAGCTACATAGAATCTACCCATTACTGACAGATCAATGCTGGAGATGCCAAGAAGATAAAGGAACAATCTTTCATATATTTTGGACATGCCCAAAATTAGAATACTTCTGGAAAACGATACATCAAATTGCCCAAAAACTTATGGAAGCTCCAATTCCATATGACCCATCACTGTTCTTGCTTCATGTATCAAATATACCTATTAAAGCATATAAAAGATTAGTGCTTGGTCACCTTCTCAATGCTGCCAAATCATGCATCCCTATATGCTGGAAATCTACACGGGTACCCACTATTGGTATGTGGTTCAAAAAAGTGGAGGAAATTAAGAGAATGGAGGAATTAATCCTCACGAAACGACACCTAAGGGAACAATATACTCAAACATGGACACCCTGGAATATATATATCTTTTCAGGGGAGGGACGGACCCTGTTTGAAGGCGATGTAGCGGACTAAATAAGGGGAATCTAAATAGACATGCGTGGTGATAGGGAAAGGTAGGGACAGCGACAGTTCGATGGGAGTGTGTCTGGTGTCTCCGCCTCTCCCCCCCCCCTTTTTTTTTTTTTTTATATATATTTTCATATATATTTTTTTTTTTTTAGGCGAGATAGGTTTTTATGTTTAGGTTAATAAAATAGGAAAAAGGTTTAAGGCAAGAAGGTACTGGGACATAATTTGAGAGAATAGACTTTAAGATATAGGAAACTAAGGATATTAGATACCTGATGGGACATTATAAGTTCATGTATTATTGTACACCTAAGGAAGATGTATTCTTGTTTTTTTTTTGTGTTCCTCTTGTCTTGTGAAAAATAAAAGATTTGAAAAAAGAGCAAATCCTTCCAAAGTGAGGGAAACATTGATTGGCACCAGGATCACCAGAACCCCATTGGAAGATTTCCTCTCTATACCTATTCTTAAAATTCGGCACCCTCAGATTACACAGGACACAGGCAGAACGACAATCTACCTATGTAAACAAGGCAGATTGTTGTTTTGTCAGAAGGGAATGTATTGATCCTGTGTTTCTGCAAAGCAGGGACACTGATCTTTGCCTTTCCCTAGTCAAAGCACCTCCCCCACTGTGAGTAAGCACAACCTAGGCATACATTTAACCCTTTGATCACGCCTGGTGTTAACCCCTTCCCAGCCAGTGTCATTATTACATTGACAGTGCATATTTTTAGCACTGCTCACTGTATTAGTGTCTCTGGTCCCCAAAAAGTGTAATTTAGGTGTCTAATTTGTTCACCACAATATCGCAGTCCTGCTATAAATCGCTGATCGCCAGCATTACTAGTATATAAAATAAATAGAAAAAACATTTCCAGGGTTTGCAGACGCTATGATTTTTGCGTAAACCAATATACGCTTATTGGGATTTTTTAAACAAAAACGTGTATCAGAATACATATTGGCCTAAATTGATGAAGAAATTTGATTGATTTTTATTGGATGTGTTTTAATTAGCAGAAAGTAAAAAAAAAATTTTTTTTTTTCAAAATTTTCAGCCTTTTTTTTGTTTATAGTGCAAAAAATAAAAAAACGCAAAGGTGATCAAATACCACCAAAAGAAAGCTCTATTTGTGGGGAAAAAGGACATTGTTGCAATTGTCAGTTAAAGTAAAGTAGTGCCATATCGCAAAAAATGGCCTGGTCAGGAAGTGGGTAAACTTGTGCTTAAGTGCTTAAAGCAAAAGATTTTTTTTTTGGATCTTTTGATTTTTGATGAAAAGGGTAGATCTGGGGTATTTTTGACCCTAGATATCTCCATAAAGAGGACCTGTCATCCTTATTTCTATTACAAGGGATGTTTACATTTCTTGTAATAGGAATAAAAGTGATATAAAAAAAAATAAAGGGTCAGTGTAAAAATAAAACATAAAAGAAATAAGATAAAAGAAAGTTAAAGCACCCCCATCCCTTGTGTCTTTGCGCGCAAGTCACGCATGCATATGTAAACAGTGTTTAAACCACACATGTGAAATATCACCACGAATGTGAGAGCAATAATTCTAGCGCTAGACCTCCTCTGTAACTCTAAACAGGTAACCTGTAAAGGCGTTTAAAGCATCATCTATGGAGATTTTTAGATACCGTAGTTTGTCGCCATTCCATGAGTGTGTGCAATTTTAAAGTTTGACATGTTAGGTATCTATTTACTTGGCTTAACATCATCTTTTATATTATACAAAAAAAAAAAAATGGGATATACATAGTTTTTTTTGTTTTTTTATTAGTTTAAATGCATTTTTCTGAAAAAAATGTGTTTTAAAACCGCTGCACAAATACTGTGTGACATAAGAAATTGCAACAATTTTAATATATAGTGTTTAGGGGTTATAAGTAATTTTCTAGCAACAAATAATGATTTAAAGTCCTTTGAGATGAAATAGAGCGGAGACTGCGAGCCAGGCATTCTCGTCCACATCGGCGCCTGACCTCACAAATGTAGTTCTGGAAGAATGGTCAAACCTTCCCATAGACACACTCCTAAACCTTGTAGACAGCATTCCCAGAAGAATTTAAGTTGTTATAGCTGCAAAGGGTGGGCCAGCTCAATATTGAATCCTACGAACTAAGACTGGGATGCCATTAAAGTTCATGTGCGTGTAAAGGCAGATGTCCCAATACTTTTGGTAATATAGTGTATATGTGGCCTCATGGAAGTTGGTCTTTATCGTGGCGCCACATACATGCTTACCTGTGTTTGTGCTGGGAGCGTGGGCTCACTAAGCCCTGGGTCTCGTACTAGCACTTGGGAACCAGGCGGCTCAGTTCATGATTACTTAGTCACTGTGATAGTCTTTGATTGGTCACTGTTCAGCCTTCTCCTGTGGTTTATCTCCCCTTGAATGGAGAAAAAAAATACATTATATAATTTTCTTGCTAGAGGATAAAAATGTAAACAAAGAAGTGTGTGTATATAAAAAATAATAATAATAAAAAAAATAAAAAAAAATTATAAAATAGCTAGGGTTTGATCTGTCAGTGTCAGGATTAGGGTTGGGGTCAAGGTTGGGGTCAAATGTCAGAGTCAGTGTATTTTAGGTAGGATTAAGAAAAAAGCATTTAAAAATTTAGGATCAGTGTCAGTTTCAGTGTGTTTTAGGTAGGTTAAAAAAGCAAAATGTGCACTATTGTTTAGGGGCCCTACTATGGGTACAAACAACAAATAATATACACATATGTGGTGTTGCTGAGATTGTCAGGAACAGGAGAATGTATTTAGGGTTGTTCTTTGTTGGTAGGTTAGGGTGATAGCAAGAAATATAAAGCTGAATTAAAAAAATGTTATTTTCACCAGGATACACAGTAGTTGCATTGAAATGTAATTTTACTAATGCATGCTAAAGCTGCAAAACTGTGTTAAGACATTAAGATGTTTTTTTACCCTTGTTATGAAGGGGTTATTTAGACAACCCGCATTTTATCACCCTTTTTTTTTTGTAAACACGCTTGCCTACAATTACAAAGTAAAGAACTAGTAAAGAGTTTGTCAATTCTACCAGTCCTGATAATCTATTTAATGTGTAAAAGCAGCAGCTGCCAAACTGTCCATCTGACCACACATATCTACATCACACATGTACATCACACAGCATGTGTGTGTATATATATATATATATATATATATATATATATATACATATATATATATACACACACACACATTTATACCCACATATGAATATCCTGCACTGACTGGTATCTGAGTGGCGGAGCTGGGATGCTTTTCAATAAAGCAATTGAGCAGGTCTCTAGGACCAGTAGAGGGGGAGGATGGAGCGCCGACGACAGCTAGTGATGAGCGAGTATGGGGGGTCACAGATGGAGTGACACTGAGGGTGGGCGAGAGAGAGTGGGGGCTGAAGAGGAGAAACACTGTGATGTGTTTTTTGGACAATTTTTTTCTCAGTCCAGGAGTAACAGTGTGTGCTTGTAAGATGCGGCAGCCGGCTCCATAGAGCAGAAGAGACTCTGGTGTAGAGGAGAAAAGAGAGAGAGAGCAGCGCCGCTCGGAGAGTAGTGGGTCTGATTACAGTGGGAACTGTATGTGAAATTAAAAAGAAAGTATGTACCCACTGTAATCAGACCCACTACTCTCAGAGCGGCGCTGCTCTCTCTCTTTTCTCCTCTAGGACCAGGAGCATTTCCCTGCACTGAACCATTCATGACAAGACAGGTTTCTCTCCCTTACATACTCCTACACTGCAGGGCTCCAGACTGACCCAACAGGGGCTTCATAAAGCCTCTCTGAGTCTAAGATGGTCCCTTTTATCTCTGGAGAGCTTGGTGCCCAATCTGGCATTGAATCCCACAAAATGTGGCCTGGAATCCATGGCAGAAGACACTCTGGTACCATGCCTGACTTCCCCCTAGAAGACAGAAGGGAAGTACTTCTGCAAAACAATTAAGGAACTAAAGACAGTTAGTGGCATCTAGTGGGGAAAAGTGAGCGCTACATGCCTAACACCCTGCTTTGTGCTAGGCCTTATTGGATATATTTTTCAACAGAACAGTCAACATTCTTAAATTATTTCCAGTATTTATAATGTGTTGTATGCTCCCTGCGTTAAAAAAAAAATATAGTTTTTAGGCTTTTTTTTACCACTCTCCTATTGCAATCATTGCATAGTTATATTTACCATTAACTAAATATATAAACAATATTGTTCAAGTAGGAGTTAACAGATGGTGTTAACCTACTAAAAGTGAAGCTGGCTTTGGTCCCACAAGGCTTTTTGAGACCTAAGCTACAGACAACACTGGGTCACAGTACAGGATCTAGAACTTTACTTTCATTGTTCTGATCTTGCAGAGGCTCCTAATGATCCATTTTTAGAGATAATGAGCACAAAAAGTTCCAGAACAGATCACTATTTAATAGATGAGAGCAATAATTCTAGCGCTAGACCTCCTCTGTAACTCTAAACAGGTAACCTGTAAAGGCGTTTAAAGCATCATCTATGGAGATTTTTAGATACCGTAGTTTGTCGCCATTCCATGAGTGTGTGCAATTTTAAAGTTTGACATGTTAGGTATCTATTTACTTGGCTTAACATCATCTTTTATATTATACAAAAAAAAAAATGGGATATACATAGTTTTTTTTGTTTTTTTATTAGTTTAAATGCATTTTTCTGAAAAAAATGTGTTTTAAAACCGCTGCACAAATACTGTGTGACATAAGAAATTGCAACAATTTTAATATATAGTGTTTAGGGGTTATAAGTAATTTTTTCTAGCAACAAATAATGATTTAAAGTCCTTTGAGATGAAATAGAGCGGAGACTGCGAGCCAGGCATTCTCGTCCACATCGGCGCCTGACCTCACAAATGTAGTTCTGGAAGAATGGTCAAACCTTCCCATAGACACACTCCTAAACCTTGTAGACAGCATTCCCAGAAGAATTTAAGTTGTTATAGCTGCAAAGGGTGGGCCAGCTCAATATTGAATCCTACGAACTAAGACTGGGATGCCATTAAAGTTCATGTGCGTGTAAAGGCAGATGTCCCAATACTTTTGGTAATATAGTGTATATGTGGCCTCATGGAAGTTGGTCTTTATCGTGGCGCCACATATATGCTTACCTGTGTTTGTGCTGGGAGCGTGGGCTCACTAAGCCCTGGGTCTCGTACTAGCACTTGGGAACCAGGCGGCTCAGTTCATGATTACTTAGTCACTGTGATAGTCTTTGATTGGTCACTGTTCAGCCTTCTCCTGTGGTTTATCTCCCCTTGAATGGAGAAAAAAAATACATTATATAATTTTCTTGCTAGAGGATAAAAATGTAAACAAAGAAGTGTGTGTATATAAAAAATAATAATAATAAAAAAAAAAAAAAAAATTATAAAATAGCTAGGGTTTGATCTGTCAGTGTCAGGATTAGGGCTGGGGTCAAGGTTGGGGTCAAATGTCAGAGTCAGTGTATTTTAGGTAGGATTAAGAAAAAAGCATTTAAAAAATTTAGGATCAGTGTCAGTTTCAGTGTGTTTTAGGTAGGTTAAAAAAGCAAAATGTGCACTATTGTTTAGGGGCCCTACTATGGGTACAAACAACAAATAATATACACATATGTGGTGTTGCTGAGATTGTCAGGAACAGGAGAATGTATTTAGGGTTGTTCTTTGTTGGTAGGTTAGGGTGATAGCAAGAAATATAAAGCTGAATTAAATTTTTTTTATTTTCACCAGGATACACAGTAGTTGCATTGAAATGTAATTTTACTAATGCATGCTAAAGCTGCAAAACTGTGTTAAGACATTAAGATGTTTTTTTACCCTTGTTATGAAGGGGTTATTTAGACAACCCGCATTTTATCACCCTTTTTTTTTTGTAAACACGCTTGCCTACAATTACAAAGTAAAGAACTAGTAAAGAGTTTGTCAATTCTACCAGTCCTGATAATCTATTTAATGTGTAAAAGCAGCAGCTGCCAAACTGTCCATCTGACCACACATATCTACATCACACATGTACATCACACAGCATGTGTGTGTGTATATATATATATATATATATATATATATATATATATATATATATATATACACACACACACATTTATACCCACATATGAATATCCTGCACTGACTGGTATCTGAGTGGCGGAGCTGGGATGCTTTTCAATAAAGCAATTGAGCAGGTCTCTAGGACCAGTAGAGGGGGAGGATGGAGCGCCGACGACAGCTAGTGATGAGCGAGTATGGGGGGTCACAGATGGAGTGACACTGAGGGTGGGCGAGAGAGAGTGGGGGCTGAAGAGGAGAAACACTGTGATGTGTTTTTTGGACAATTTTTTTCTCAGTCCAGGAGTAACAGTGTGTGCTTGTAAGATGCGGCAGCCGGCTCCATAGAGCAGAAGAGACTCTGGTGTAGAGGAGAAAAGAGAGAGAGAGCAGCGCCGCTCTGAGAGTAGTGGGTCTGATTACAGTGGGAACTGTATGTGAAATTAAAAAGAAAGTATGTACCCACTGTAATCAGACCCACTACTCTCAGAGCGGCGCTGCTCTCTCTCTCTTTTCTCCTCTAGGACCAGGAGCATTTCCCTGCACTGAACCATTCATGACAAGACAGGTTTCTCTCCCTTACCTACTCCTACACTGCAGGGCTCCAGACTGACCCAACAGGGGCTTCATAAAGCCTCTCTGAGTCTAAGATGGTCCCTTTTATCTCTGGAGAGCTTGGTGCCCAATCTGGCATTGAATCCCACAAAATGGGGCCTGGAATCCATGGCAGAAGACACTCTGGTACCATGCCTGACTTCCCCCTAGAAGACAGAAGGGAAGTACTTCTGCAAAACAATTAAGGAACTAAAGACAGTTAGTGGCATCTAGTGGGGAAAAGTGAGTGCTACATGCCTAACACCCTGCTTTGTGCTAGGCCTTATTGGATATATTTTTCAACAGAACAGTCAACATTCTTAAATTATTTCCAGTATTTATAATGTGTTGTATGCTCCCTGCGTTAAAAAAAAAATATAGTTTTTAGGCTTTTTTTTACCACTCTCCTATTGCAATCATTGCATAGTTATATTTACCATTAACTAAATATATAAACAATATTGTTCAAGTAGGAGTTAACAGATGGTGTTAACCTACTAAAAGTGAAGCTGGCTTTGGTCCCACAAGGCTTTTTGAGACCTAAGCTACAGACAACACTGGGTCACAGTACAGGATCTAGAACTTTACTTTCATTGTTCTGATCTTGCAGAGGCTCCTAATGATCCATTTTTAGAGATAATGAGCACAAAAAGTTCCAGAACAGATCACAATTTAATAGATGCCACATGATGACATGAGTCCAATGGAGCACTAAAGTATATGTATAACCAAAACCTTTTTTATCGTTTTGGATGGAGTATGGAAGGTTTAAATCCGCTGTCTGTTTATTTTTTCCTGTCTGTTTCTTGTTGGTGAACTGTTTCTTCACTTCCTATTTTAAAGGATTCAAAAAGAAGTTAGGAAATCTCTACAAAGTGAGGGTAATTCCTCTCTTGGACAGTTTTCACCAGAATAGCTGTCCCTTTGGAATATTTAAGGTAAAGGGGAGAAAACTGCGCTTGGAACGGGGAAGGGAAGTGTATGGGTTCCCTATAGGTGCCCTGTATAGATAATTACAAAAAAAAGCTGCAAACTTATTGTGGGATATACACAAAAATACAAGATAAAAAAGAGAAGTTGCGCTAATAACAAATGAGTGTTGACCAGGAATGTCACAATCAAGTGAAAACAATACAGAAAATAAATAAACAATTTTTTCAAAAATTGCTTACAAAAAAGTTTTTAGATAAATACAAAATATACAGTGAGTAAATTATTTACCCAATAGTGAATATATTGGACAATTATTGTGAATAGATTTAAAAAGTCCCAGATTAGAGGTTCGCTATTAGTAGTCCTCAAAAAAAGGGGCAAGGTGTATTGGTGTACAGTAGACTAAATCCTTCCAGGAAGGTTCGGAGGTGATAAAAGTGTTTTCAGCAAATCAATAACACAGCCTTCCAAGTGATATGCTTACCAGAATTAAGCAACAATTCCGCAGTTGGCTTATACCCAGCCTGGGCCTTTAGATGGTTCAGGACCGCGGAACATAAGATACTCGAGAGTGGCGTATGCCCCCAGTGGTTATTACCCAAAAGAAAAAAGGGGAGCAGACATAGCGTAATATTGTCAAAAATATGAAAAAAAGAGCTATATATAAATATATATATAACACTTTTCTACACAAAAATAAAAGGACATTAATTTAAAACACCCAGTGTGAAAAAACAAAATAAAAAAATGAAAAATTAAAGCGTGTTCAAAGTAGGAAACTCCTCCACCATTTGAATATTGCGCTTACCAAAACACAACAGAAACCAAACGACTGGCATTTATCCCAGCAAGAAGAAGTATCAAACACATACACCAGTGATCCAAAAAGCAAAACGACTGACACGTGTCCCGTCACCACACAGAGGGGCTCCTTACCAGAGACTACCGATAATCAATGCATATAGTTTCCCAGATAAAATAGGCCAGTAGTTGGTAGCAAAAGGTCCTGGTCCACTTCAAAGATCGGTACTCAGTCTCCTAAGCTCAGCGGCTCATAATTTACCCAAAGGGAGAGAAAGCAGCAGACCATGGTGGAGTACGTTTGACAAGTTTATTGTAAAAAAATTTAAAGGTTACAATTACATAAAAGAAGATCGTTTCAGGCATAAAATAGAAGCCGGCCGGCAACATAAACAGAAAAACCCGTCCTCAATGGCGTGGTGACGTCAGCACGTACGTCCCAAGATTGTGACATTCCTGGTCAACACTCATTTGTTATTAGCGCAACTTCTCTTTTTTACCTTTGGAATATTTGTCCTCCACCTCTTGTTATGGGGACAACTGTAAAATTTTCATTTTCCCATAACTTTTATATTTTGGGGACAATGGTCACCGGGATAAATAGAGAGGATACATCTACTCAGTGGGGACACAAACATTAAATATAAGAGAGGGGTGGTAATCCTTCCCTACTTTATTTGAAACTAAAATAAAAATATTATCTATAAATAAACTTTACACCAATGCCCCTAAGTAGCCTGCTGTAAACATGGTCATATGTTGGACAGTGATTTGCTCTACCCGCTTGAATCTGGCTAGAAACAAAATGAGGCTGGATAGCCGCACTCCAATATTTACCTTTGTTTTGTAGAAACAGAAATCAAAGCATGATACATGGATACAGACCAACTGTACAGCTAACGTGTTTCACACTGGGTATGGTGCTTAATCATAGCTAGAGTGCCACACATACACACATAGATGTATATATATATATATATATATATATAATAATTAATTAATTAATAAATAAGTAATTTAGACAAATAGACAAAGCATGTGAGGCGTTGATTTTCAGATAGGAAACACCTTTGAACATCAAATTTGCAGATTAACCATTAAACAGGTGTAAAAACCTTCACAGATCAATATATAACAATATGTAGAAAAAGGAGAACACAAACACAATAGACACAAACATCCACATGCAATATAAAAAAAATGTTGCATGTGATAAAAAAATACATGCACAATACCTCTCACCAATGCATAGGTGTACGTTCATGCTGTTAAAATAGCCCCCTCTATTTCATATTATTGTATCATTATTACTTTATTGTATTTTATTTAATTTTAGCTGGAACCTGGCTATAAATGGACTGGAATAGAGTATTTATTTTTTTAAGTGTAATCCCTGGAAATGAATAAAAAAAAAAAAGGGTAAATGAGTCTTAACAAACTGCTAACATGGCGAGTCTCAATATACAGGCAAATACTCACATTTTATGCTGTCAGCTTTTAGCAAATACTTTTGCTAACGTTAGCCTTATATGCAAAGTTAATTCCAGATTCAATTATGACTTACAGAGTAATTTATTTTAATCCACGTATTCGCAGACCCAGTTATTTTGTGTCAGCTTTTACATTTTGAGTAGTTTTACCAATAAAGTCTTCTCTATAAAACATGGTCAGTTGTTCCAGCTGGCATGTTAGCTGCGAGGTAATCATTCAGAACCTAGTTTGAGAGAAACTACTGATGACCAATGATGTAGAATACTCTGCATTGATTTATGGGATATATATTTATAGAAAGACCGAAGCATAGTAACATCAATTTTCTCATTTGACTAGTATAGATGCCTAAAATGAAACAAACAATGATAGGCCAATTCTCATTGTCTTAGTCTAAGAGTTAGTACTTGCCAGAGGATGTTGCCTAATCCCCTTAACAATTACTGTATCATCTTTCTCAATGCTGACAGCTGAGGCACCAGCATTAGATGTATAAATGGCAGGTACACTATTATCTTTTGAAATGGCAAGTAGTCTTTTGTACTTCTTTCCAGACACCTGAGCCAGAAAGGACATTGAGGCCATTCATTCATTCTCAAACTCCCCTGCAGTTACTTCCCTTCTGACCATGCAGAGCCTCAACTGATTCTGAAGTTTATGAAAAACAAAGGAAAACATGGGTACTAGTCATTTATCCTTAGAAATCCGAATGCTGTAAAATCAAAAGAGGAAAGTGTCATTCCTATATCCAACATCATAATAAAAACCCAACAGTGTTGTCATTCCCTGATGTGTTCAATAAGTCTAACCTATAAATAACTTGCTTCAGGCACTAATGTTCTATTGTGAATAAGGTCCTCTGCTGAAAGATCAATGGACAAATTGGTGATGAGAGAAATCTAGACGATGAACAGTGACGTGAGACTCCCAGATAATGTTATGAATCATAAGCACAGTCGGTGTGCTCCAATACTAATACTTCCCTCCGGAACCCTGCACTTTGCCATTTTTCACATAGGTAGTGTCTTTGCAGCTACAGACCATCTGGAGACCAACGCTGACAGCATGTTTACACCTTAGGTGGCTCAGGAAATTCAGTTGTCTAAATCCTGTAAGGCAACATTTAAAGAGAGATGCTATTCTACCTTTAATGGCTTTACTAGATTTAAAGTGTGGGTTTATTTCTTATCATGCATACTATAAATAAACAAAGCAGAACATTGGCTAGTCGATTTTTAAAAGTCATAGACAAGGCTGCTTTGTGATGCTTTGATCATTAAAATAACTGCTGTTACAGACACATCATTGTTTGAAGTCTGAAGGATTAAGCTACTTACAAGTTAGTTAAAGGTAAAAAAAAAAAACATGCATATTTAGTACAGCCCTGCAATATGTAAGTAAAGATTCTTTCATATCAGCATTGTCAGCTAAGATTTAAGTTTCGCATTGTGTTGCACTACTTTTATTCAAGCAATTTACATTATTTTTATCTTTTTATATAAAAAAAAAAAAAACATGTGCAAAAGTGAGAGCATATTAAAAGGTATAATGGAACAATAATGTAATGATTAGAAGGCATATGACAAAGTTCCGGTAATCACAGCCAAAAAAAAAAATATATATATATATATATATATATATATATATATATATATATAAAAAATTGTTTTTTTTGTTTTTTTTTTTCAAAGGTTTAAAGTATAACTAAAGGCAAAAAAAAAAGTTTTCATTTGGAATAATGTGGAGAGGGATTAGAACACTTGTCCGTTTCTATTGCTATCTGTGCCCCCATTATCATTGTAAAAGAAAATCCTAAATTTTGGGTTGTCCCCAGAAAAGAGAGGAGATCTTCCAATGAGGATACTAATTCTGATGACCTGGGAGTCCCCAAGGAATTCCCCTAATTTGCAGGGATTTCCTCTCACTTCCTGTTTGGCTATGGGTTAGGAAGTGAAGGGAGATGGCGAAAAAAAATCTGACAGGAGTTATAACCCTCCCTTGCTCTATTCAAATTGAAAAAAAGGTTTTGCCTATAGCTCAGCTTTAAGATGAAAAGCACCAACATGATAATATACTACAAAATTAAGGAGTGTTACAAGCCAGGGGACCCCATATATGGAACTGATGGCTGCCAGATTTGTAAGACATGGTCTACTTGTTCTAATTGCATTGATTTTTTTTTTGTATATCTTGATGTTATTTACTTGGTTTATTACTACATGGACAGATCTATTTTCAGATTTCTATATAGAAACAGTGTGGATCATGGCACCTTAGAATTTAATTACTGTGTTGGGTGAACGGTTCGGCCCAAGCATGAGTTCGAGCCGAGCTATGGCTGTTCGGCCCGTTCCTTCCATCACCCAAATTTGCAGGGTGTTTGGTGGGTGTTCACCCGGCCGAATGCCCTGTAATGCACTGCGTGCTGCACAGTGCATTTTGTGCCCTTATTGGGCAATGCAGAATAAGCTGGTTGTTAACCACTTGCCAACTGCCAGCCGTCGTTATACGTTGGCTATTTAACCACTTTCAGACCGGACCAATTTGCAGCCAAAGGACCAGGCCCCTTTTTGCGATTCGGCACTGCGTCGCTTTAACTGACAATTGCGCGGTCGTGCGACGTGGCTCCCAAACAAAATTGACGTCCTTTTTTTCCACAAATAGAGCTTTCTTTTGGTGGTATTTGATCGCCCCTGCGGTTTTTATTTTTTGCGCTATAAACAAAAAAGAGCGACAATTTTGAAAAAAAACGCATTATTTTTTATTTTTTGCTATAATAAATATCCCCCAAAAATATATAAAAATAAGCGATTATTGATTGGTTTGCGCAGAAGTTATAGCGTTTACAAGATAGGGGATAGTTTTATAGCATTTTTATTAATATTTTTTTTTTATTAGTAATGGCGGCGATCAGCGATTTTTATTGTGACTGCGACATTATGGCGGGCACATCGGACATTTTTGACACATTTTTGTCACCATTGTCATTTATACAGCATTCAATGCTATTTAAATGCATTGATTCCTGTATAAATGACACTGGCAGTAAAGGGGTTAACCACAAGGGGGCAGTGTAGGGGTTAAGTATGCCTAGGGGTGTGTTTCTTACTGTGGGGGGGCGTGGCTGTCAGCTAGTGAATGCTGATCTCTGCTCCAATCACAGGGAGCAGAGATCGGCGTCACTAGTTGCTAGACAGAACGGGGAGATGCTGTTTATCTCGGCATCTCCCCGTTCAGCCTTCTCGTGAGACGATCGCGGGTGTCCCCGCGGCGATCGAGTCCGCGGGGCCCGCGACCGGACTCACGGGGGGCCCGACCGGCGCGCTCCCGATGGCACGGACAGGCATTAAGGAGGGACTTATATATAAGCCCTCCTGCCTGTACGTGCCATTCTGCCGACGTATATCTGTGTGCGCCGGTCGGGAAGTGGTTAAAGAGAAATATTGTTGTTATGGCAGCAGCTAGCTACCATAATTCCAGTATCCTCTTCAAGAGCAGGCGGTCAGCTTTCAAATATAAGTGGTCTCTGCAGCAGATTTGTAGCGAGATCCCTTTTATCGCTGGCGGGAGAGGGCCACCCCTCCTGCCGCGCTCCAGTGCCCTCCGCCGCTTTTCACGTGAGTAGCGGCCACATATGTAAACGGTGTTCAAATCACACATGTGAGGTATCGCTGCGAGTAATAAGTCTAGCCCTAGACCTCCTCTGTAACTGTAGAATTTTTTAAACATCGCCTATGGAGATTTTTAAGAGTAAAAGTTTGTCGCTATTCCACAAGCGGGTGCATTTTTGAAATGTGACATGTTGGGTACCAATTTACTTGGTGTAACATCATCTTTCACAATACAAAAAAAAAAATTGGACTAACTTTACTGTTGTCTTATTTATTAATTCAAAAAAGTGAATTTTTTCCCCAAAAAAGTGTGCTTGTAAGACACTGTACAAATAGGGTGTGACAGAAAGTTTTTGCAACGACCGCCATTTTATTCTCTAGGGTATAAGAAAAAAATATATAGAAAAAAAGGGGGTGATTCCGCGCAGTGGAGAAAGTACAAAGCAGTGAATAAAAAAGAGAGAGAACTGCAGCCCCTACAGTATACTAACACTTAAGTGAAGTACAAAGATAGAAAAAAATTAAAGGTGTAGGTGTGGCGCTGTTCCCTTCAAAAATAAAACCTTGAAATTTATAGGTAAAGTGACAAGTGCTGGAAATGTGTTTCAAGGTTTTATTTTTTAAGGGAACAGCGCCACACCTACACCTTTCATTTTTTTCTAGAAAAAAAATATATAATGTTTGGGGGTTCAAAGTAATTTTCTAGCAAAAAAAACTGTTTTAAACCAGTAAACACCAAATCTCAAAGCGAGGCTCTGTCCTTAAGTGGTTAAGGAGCGGAGCCGGGAAGCCGATGAGTGATCAGCTGTCAATGGGTTTCCCTGCTGACAGTTGAATAGAAAAAATTGCCAGTAAAAAAAAAAGAAGAAGAAAAAAACATCTTCCCCCAACCCCGGACGAGGGGCTTATCAGAATCTAGAAGTCCCTTTTAACAAGGGGGCCCCCAGATCCTGCCTCCCCCCTATGTGAATGAGTATAGAGGTACAAAGTACCACTACCCATTCACCAAAAAAGTGCCAAAAAATTATAAAAACATAGACAGTTTTTGACAATTCCTTTATTAAAAAATTTAAAAAAGTGCCCCCGATGTAAATCTATTGTCAATCACACCGACCGCCGCACCCAAAACAAAAGGTGCAGGCTCCACCCTTTCACAGATCTTATATAGGTAAGGGGCGGAGCCACCTGGCAATGTCACCTGACATCGCCAACCCAGCACTCCACGCTGTTTTTTCATAATTTTTTTTAATAGCCGGGTGCCCAGAATTTTTTGTTTTTATTGTTGAAGTTTAAGCATCATTAAAATCACTGCTCCTAAAAAAACAATCTTTAAAAAAAAGAAAAAATTGCATTGATACATGCCCCAACAGGGCAGTACCAAGACCCCATACCATACCCCCTTTATGGCCAATTACTTGCATATAAGCCTTCAAAATGGGCACTTTTGATTTTTTTTTCTGTTCAGCTCCCATAGACTTCAATGAGGTTCGCCGTTCGGTTTAGAACTTTTCCCCTGTTTGGGAGTTCTGCTGCAAACTGAACAGGGGGGTGTTCGGCCCATCTCTACATAGGAACATAAATAGGGAGCAATTTTATCCTCAGGTATTTTGATTTTGGGCTTTCATTTTGGACTAGTTTTGTAATACCAATGTACATCTTCACAAAACATTTCTATGAAGCCTAATGGTTAAATGGTTTGCAAAGTTGCTTGCTTACAATTTCTTTCTGATGTGTGATGTGCTGTGTGCTTTTATCTTATATACAGTATCTCACAAAAGTGAGTACACCCCTCACATTTTTGTAAATATTTTATTATATCTTTTCATGTGACAACACTGAAGAAATTACACTTTGCTACAACGTAAAGTAGTGCGTGTACAGCTTGTATAACAGTGTACATTTGCTGTCGCCTAAAAATAACTCAACACAGTCATTGTTGTCTAAACCGCTGACAACAAAAGGGAGTACACTCCCAAGTGAGAATGTCCAAATTGGGCCCAAAGTGTCAATATTTTGTGTGGCCACTATTATTTTTCAGCACTGCCTTAACCCTCTTGGGCATGGAGTTCACCAGAGCTTGACAGGTTGCCACTGGAGTCCTCTTCCACTCCTCCATAACGACATCACAGAGCTGGTGGATGTTAGAGACCTTGCGCTCCTCCAACTTCTGTTTGAGGATGCCTCACAGATGCTCAATAGGGCTTAGATCTGGAGACATGCTTGGCCAGTCCATCACCTTTACCCTCAGCTTCTTTAGCAAGGCAGTGGTCGTCTTGGAGGTGTGTTTGGGGTCGTTATCATGTTGGAATACTGCCCTGCGGCCCAGTCACCAAAGGGAGGGGATCATGCTCTGCTTCAATATGTTACAATACATGTTGGCATTCATGGTTCCCTCAATGAACTGTAGCTCCCCAGTGCCGGCAGCACTCATGCAGCCCCAGACCATGACACTCCCACCACCACGCTTGACTGTAGGCAAGACACACTTGTCTTTGTACTCCTCACCTGGAAGCCGCCACACACGCTTGACACCATCTGAATCAAATAAGTTTATCTTGGTCTCATCAGACCACAGGGCCTTTTTCCAGTAATCCATGTCCTTAGTCTGCTTGTCTTCAGCAAACTGTTTGCGGGCAATTTGATGCAGTGGCTGGCATATGGTCTGAGCACTGACAGGCTGACCCCCACCCCTTCAACCTCTGCAACAATGCTGACAGCACTCATACGTCTATTTCCCGATCAACCCCTTGATATGACACTGAGCATGTGCACTCCAACTTCTTTGGTCGACCATATCGAGGCCTATTCTGAGTAGAACCTGTCCTGTTAAACCGCTGTATGGTCTTGGCCACCATGCTGCTGCTCAGTTTCAGGGTCTTGGCAATCTTCTTATAGCCTAAGCCATCTTTATGTAGAGCAACAATTCTTTTTTTTCAGATCCTCAGAGAGTTCTTTGCCATGAGGTGCCATGTTGAACTTCTAGTGATCAGTATGAGAGAGTGAGAGCGATAACACCAAATTTAACACACCTGCTCCCCATTCACACCTGTGTAAAACGAATGGGTCACATGACACCGGGGAGGGAAAATGGCTAATTGGGCCCAATTTGAAAATTTTCACTTAAGGGTGTACTCACTACTGTTGCCAGCAGCTTAGACATTAATGGCTGTGTGTTGAGGGGGCAGCAAACTTACACTGTTATACAAGCTGTACATTCCCTACTTTACATTGTAGCAAAGTGTAATTTCTTCAGTGTTGTCACATGAAAAGATATTATAAAATATTTACAAAAATGCGAGGGGTGTACTCACTTTATGAGATACTGTACATATGTAATAAGAAAAATAAAATATTATTCTGTTATTTTGTAGCTGGACAAAGACCTTGAGGAAGTAACAATGCAACTTCAAGATACACCAGAGAAAACAACTTATATCAAGCAGAACCACTATCAGGATCTGAATGATATACTCAGTATACGAAACTTTACAGACAGCAAAGGTAAGACACACTGAAACAACCTCTTGACGGAAGACGACAACACTATGTAAAACAATTATGAGGGTCTGTTTGTATAGTAGCTGCATAATATACATATTTAGGAAATGTGGGGCACATTTTCTTTTCATTTTCACTTTCTATTGGCATTGCTACACCAGAATGTAAATTTCAGATTTGTTGTTTAACAAGAAAAACAGAAGGGCGCACCGACCCTTGTGCATTACCACTAAAAAGGTTTTAATAAAATATATAAAAAACAGCAAAATGACTACTCACAAACGAGTACACGGTATAGGCAAAAACATGGATGGATGCACACGTCCACTGCTTTCAGTCACAATTCTTAAACACCGGGAGGATCTGATGGTTCCTCAGTGAATGGCTGACGCGTTTCAGGGGAGTACCCCTTTCATCAGAGCCATCAGAGCCTACAAGTGGGCGATGGTCTTGTCTCCCACAAGACCATCGCCCACTTGTAGGCTCTGATGAAAGGGGTACTCCCCTGAAACGCGTCAGCCATTCACTGAGGAACCATCAGATCCTCCCGGTGTTTAAGAATTGTGACTGAAAGCAGTGGACGTGTGCATCCATCCATGTTTTTGCCTATACCGTGTACTCGTTTGTGAGTAGTCATTTTGCTGTTTTTTATATATTTTAATAAAACCTTTTTAGTGGTAATGCACAAGGGTCGGTGCGCCCTTCTGTTTTTCTTGTTTCCGTAGTGTTGTGAACACCCATTGTTCAAAGGAGGGCTGCAAGATTCTGGACATTACCTTGAGGAATTACACTTATATACTTTTTTATGAACCAAGAGACTAGACACCAGAGCGCAGGAGAATTTGTCGTAGATTTGTTGTTTACCCTGTCACCTCCTAAAGTTTTGCCTAACATATGGTAGAAAGAGTTAGGTAGAAAGGTTTTCTTGTGCTTACTACAAGTGCCTCTTAAAGGTAGCAAATACAAGTGGTCAGCAGAATCACTGATGTATCTATTTTTGGTTCTCCTGACAATTTTCATTGCGATCTCTCTCTAATCTGCAGAGAATCACACAATATTGATAGGCCCTTAAATTTAAGATTGCTTTTGCCTACTGCACCCTGGCATCCTTTTCAGATGGTGATACAGTGAGTAATCACCTAGTCTACCAGTGCTAGAAATAGACCCAGATCTACCTGCTTACATCCTTTTTTTCAAAATTCCATAAGCTCATCAGTGCTTTATGCATTCACAAAAAAAAAAAAATGCGTGGCAACGGTGTTCATATGTATGAACATCTGTGGCCAAACAGGGATAGTTTCCTATTTTGTCCTCCCACATGTTAGAAATGTGTGGATAAAAAGCTCCTGAATAAAAGATGTCATACTTTTATATGTAATGTATATTTAATTGCAGACAAGGCGCTGATAAGGGAAACCAAAGATAATAGTTTGACAACATTAGGAATTTCTCAAAAATGAGAGAAGGTACTGCCAAATGGTAATTTGCCTGAGGGGATTCAGTGCACTGTCACAGCTAAACACTTTAAAAATAACGTTCTCATTCTGTATGAGATATTCACATTATTTCCTGCCAGAAAAATCCACGTACACTGAGAGGTTTGTTACACACCATTGATTCTTGTAAAGCTATGAATATCAAATCCACAGTAAAGAACGACATCACTAAATCATTCTTAGGTTTCACTATAAAAAAAAAAAAAAGCCCCCCAAAAAAACCTTTTTAACTATGAAACGTAAAAAAGCTAATTGTATCTTCCCAAGACATATTAGACAATTCAGACAGTTTTTTTTTGTTTTGTTTTTTGTGTATTTGCCAGACTACTGTTAGGCATGAATAGAATTTAGTTATGTGTCATTTCTACTGGATAATTACCTTAAATAATGTTCTTTTTTGGGCCCATTACCATTAATCTCATATAAAATGCATAACGTTTAATCCATGAGGGTAGCAGATGCAGTTTGCAGCACCTGAGTCATTTTGAACCTTCTTTTGGTTCAGATTCAATAGTAGAATAGGGAAGTTAATGAAGGCTAAGCATGCTCCAAATGTATGCAAAAATTGGGAGAACACAGAGTGGTGCGGTGCCTAGCAATTGCAAACATGTTTATGGACCTGTGCAGTTCAGCACATCTTCTTTTTCTGAAAAAAACTCTGACCAGTGTAGAAAACACATGCCGAGCAAACTTTTTTGACTTACCTGCGAATAAAGAAATACCTCCCAACTTTTTCAGATGGGAACCAGGGACACCTATTAGCACAAGTATTTAGGCATAGGACACACCCCTTTCTATGCCTCCTTAAACACTTCAGCTCCGGAAGGTTTACCCCCTTTATGACCAGGCCATTTTTTGCGATACGGAACTGCGTTATTTTAACTGACAATTGCGTGGTCATGCGACACTGTTCCCAAAAAAAAAAAAACATATGTCCCTTTTTTCCCACAAATAGAGCTTTCTTTTAGTGGTGTTTGATTATCTCTACGGTTTTTATTTTTTGCGCTATAAACAAAAAAAGACTGACAATTTTGAAAAAAAAAAATTATATATTTTTTACTTTCTGCTATAAAACACGCCCAATAAAAAAAAATGCAAAAAATCGAATTTCTTCATCAGTTTAGGCCAATGTGTATTCTGCTACATGTTTTTTTGTAAAAAAATCCCAATAAGCGTATATTGATTGGTTTGTGCAAAAGGTATGGCGTCTACAAACTGTGGGATATTTTTATGGAATTTTTATTGGCGGGTTGCGGGCATCGGCTCCTGTGTCCTCTCCTCCATTACGGTGGCTTCTGCCATGTGTCTCCTCCTAGGCATCCAATAGAATTGCCGGTCCTTTCAGCCAAGACCCGCTTCCTGATTGGCTGGGAGGAGGATCAGTGTAAAGGCCCATACACACGATCAGACTTTTTGACAACAAACATGCAAATTAGCTGTTTTAAGGCAACAAACTTTCCGGCAACAAAAGTCTTATGGAGCATAGTCTGATCGTGTGTACAGAAAACCATAGGACTTTTGTACAAAGTACAAACACGCATGCTCAGAAGTAAAAGATCAGACAATACAGAAGTTGACCAAAGGTGGCGGTAAAGAGCAGAAAAACCACGTGATTTGGTGAAAGTTGTCTGAAAAAGTCCTGCCGTGTGTATGCAATACAAGTTCACGGCTGATGCCCTTTGTACAAAAATCCACGGAAGAGTTTGCACAAAGTCTGATTGTGTGTATGGGCCTTTACAATAGCAAATATTCATTCCCTATTGTAACACATCTGGGTGGGCTCGGTTCGCAGTGCTCGGCGCCCCGAGCCCACCCTATTTTGAAGCCTATTAGAGCCTCTGGCTTTAATCAGGTGCTTAAAAAAAAAACATTGGAATCAATGCATCTGGCATCCTGCAAGGGGCCGGACGCATGGAATTGGGGGGGGGCGGCACCCATGCACCCTTAACCGCTTCCCGACCGCCTCATGTAGATATACGTCTACAGAATGGCACAGGCAGGCAAAACCACGTACCTGTACGTCCCCTTTAAGTTGCCTGCCCGTGGGTCGCGCGCGCCGCCAGCCGCACGCTCGCGACCCGGTCGCGAGCTCCGTGACCCCGCCGCGGGACCAGCGGACCGATCGCCGCTGGTGTCCCGCGATTGGGTTACGGAGCTGAAGAACGGGGAGAGGTTTGTGTAAACAAACCTCTCCCCGCGCTTCCTACTCTGCCTGTCATTGATTGGCTGTTCCCGGTCATGGGGAAAGCCGATCAATGACGTCAGATGTCAGCCCCGCCCCCTAATGTAAAAAAACACACACACGTCAGAGCCCATAACCCCTCCCCTCCCCCTAGTGGTTAAAGCGGTTCTACACCCATTTCATTTAGTAAATCTCTTTGCCTTCCAAATCAGGCAAAGAGTACTAAATGAAATGTTTTTTTTTTTTTTTTTTTTTTACTTACCTTGTAATTGAAGACTTCCGGTCTTCTCCCTCTGCGGCGGCGGGCGGGGTCTTGCGTCGATCGTCGTCACGCCGCACTGTCTCCTGGGATCTGGTGTCATTGATCCCAGGAGCCAGTGCGGGCATCTTCCGAAATCTCGCGAGATTTCGGCCACATCTTCCGAAATCTCCCGAGATTTCGGCCGCATCTGCCGAAATCTCGTGAGATCTCGGCAGATGAGCCGTTACTGCGCACGCGCGAGTAACGGCAGTGCATGGTGGGCCATCTAAAGTCCCTGTGGGTGTTTCACATGCCCACAGGCAAGATGGCCCCCAGCACTAAAGAAGAAGACGAGGAACTTCATCGGACGAAAACCGGCGGCGATCGAGATGGAAGATGGAACAGGTGAGTCCCCTAATAAAGGTAAGCACACTTTATATTACATCCTTAAAAAAAAAAATTTTTTTCAGAGTGCAGAACCGCTTTAACTCTTTCACTACAACTGTCATTTATACAGGAATCAATGCATTTAAATAGCATTGATTGCTGTATAAATGACAATGGTCCCAAAAATGTGTCAAAAATGTCCGATGTGTCCGCCATAATGTCGCAGTCACAATAAAAATCGCTGATCGCCACCATTACTAGTAAAAAAAAAAATATTAATAAAAATGCTATAAAACTATGCCCTATTTTGTAAACGCTATAACTTTTGCGCAAACCAATCAATAATCGCTAATTGCGATTTTTTTTACCAAAAATATGTAGAAGAATACGTATCGGCCTAAACTGAGGAAAAAAAAAGTTTTTTTATATATTTTTTGGGGATATTTATTATAGCAAAAAGCAAAAAATATTGCATTTTTTTCAAAATTGTCGCTCTATTTTTGTTTATAGTGCAAAAAATAAAAACCGCAGGGGTGATCAAATACCACCAAAAGAAAGCTCTATTTGTGGGAAAAAAAGGACGCCAATTTTGTTTTGGAGCCACGTCGCACGACCGCGCAATTGTCAGTTAAAGCGACGCAGTGCCGAATCGCAAAAAGGGGCCTGGTCCTTTGGCTGCCAATTGGTCCGGGGCTGAAGTGGTTAATGGACAGTTGGGAGCTATGCTAAGAGTAATGTACATGCAACTTCCCCTAATTTTGTCCTTACCATTTTATATTGCTGCATTTGGAAACAGCAAATAGGATCGCAATGGTCATCTCTATTTAGTAGAGAAATAGCATATATACTGAAAAATACCCACTCAAAAGATAAAGAGGGATTCCTTTATATAAATAGCATAATGGAACATCAGTTAATGGTTTGGGATCCAGTTCTCAGATGAAATCCCGATTTTCTAAGGATCAGTCCTGATGAAAACTAACTGACATATGCTTAGTGAGGCTGATCAAACCCTACAGTAAATATATTTAGCTTTAAGGAAGAATGAAACAGGCTTATATTTTTATAACGACAGCTGGAATCTAATTGGTTGCAATTCTCTTTTTTTCTATCTTTTAGCTGTTATAATACTGAATTATTTACCGTATATAGACAGTGCAACAAGCAGTGGTGATGACCAACGTGCAGTAGCTTTTAATAGTATATCAGAAATAATCTGTTTTAACTAACCTGTCTGCAGTAAAATGAAACACATTGTTTTTAACTATGGTGTGTTGTTTATCATTGCTTACTGGACAAGCCAAAAACCTATTATCACACATATCCTTTAAAATCAGCGCATGCAGGTCTAGAAAACTGGTTTACATAACTGAGGGAGCAAAGAGAACATTCCCTGTGTAAATGGTCAGAGCTTAGACAGGGCTAAGGAGGACTCCCTCCCCTATGCGACAATCCAAACGTCTGGAAGCCAGTGGCTTAGGGACCCAGTGTTGCATCGGCGAAGGAAAGAAAATTAGTCTTGTGTCCCCGAGATACGAGGCCCCAAAGTCGGTTTGGAAAATGTCATTCTCTGCTGTAGAAAAGTGCTTGACATTTTCTGAACCGACTTTGGGGCCCTGTACCTCGGGGCCACTTGGTAATAGGAACCCTATTGGATATGTTGTAGTGCTAGTTCGACTGAGTTTGCATACCAAATTTGGGGTTCCTAGCACCAAGTGGTCCCAAGATACGGGGCCCCAATGTCGGTAAACTGTGTCCATCTGCAGCAATGTTATTTCAGGACCCTTTGGAGTTTGAGGGACCTATGGCTGCAAATGGGCACAGTGAGGCATGCAAATGGGCACAGTGAGGCTGCAAATGGGCATTGTTCCACTTACAGTAGCTGCGCATTTCTCACCCTAGGCGTATACTGGAGTCAATAGGTTTTTCCATTTTTTTGTGGTAAAATTAGGTGCCTCGGCTTATATTCAGGTCAGCCTATACTCGAGTATATACCGTAGAAGAAAGCTGTGGGGAGATAGTTCTAAAGTAATAGATATTCTCAGTCAGGTTTTAAGCAGTGTGTACCAAAAGCAGCACTTTCCTTTTAAAAATACGCCACACCTGGTATTTGGTACTGACCAGATTGGCTAATTATGTCCCAGGAGCTTCGTCTAGGTCAGTGATGGCGAACCTTGGCACCCCAGATGTTTTGGAACTACATTTCCCATGATGCCCATGCACTCTGCAGAGTAGCTAAGCATCATGGGAACTGTAGTTCCAAAACATCTGGGGTGCCAAGGTTCGCCATCACTTGTCTAGGTGTTTCAGGGGCTGTGGTCAAGGAGGGACGGCCTACCATATATGGTGGCAATTCCCCAAAGTAAGGAGGTTTTGGGTCAGAGTCTATCATTTTATTTTCATCTTTAATCAAATTAATCTAACCAAGTCTCCAAAACCTGTGTTACTAGGTTGTAAAGTGGAAGAGACCTTAAATATTCAGAGTCGACTTCTCACTTTTATATTTGTCTCCGCTAAAATTACTATAGCCAGAACCTGAAAGTCGGCTGTTATACCATTTCACCAGCTTAAACACAAACTTTCTTGGCTTATGCTAAATAAATGTCTGACAGCAACCCTACAGGATAAATTGAAGGTGTTTAAAAAGGTATGGGGCCCGCGGATCAGATATTTGACTAACGACCCCGGACTATCCCTGACTAGGTTCCCTCCTGGTTGAGGTGGACCCGAGCACAGAGTCCTTTCCCCTCCCCCTTCTTTTCTTCTCATCTTTTTTGGTTCCTTTTGGTTCTATATCTATTTTGTGATTGGGCCATTCAGACTGCATAATGGATGGAGTGTCCTCATTTGCGGGTTGGGGGAAATTGTGATCCCCAACATGAAGGACGCACTCTGAACCCCGTTAACTTGTATTGATACTATACTATAGAAGGACATACTGAGGCTTCTAAGTTTTACAGTCAGTTTCGCAGCTGATTTGTAAATTCGACAATTAGACTGTAGGTAACTGAGCATAAAGTATATAGACTGTGGTTTGATGTCTCTGATACTTGTGAAGATAAAAGTCTCAGGGGGCATGCCCATTTGCCAATGCGGAGTGTTGTAATATGTCATTTGTTTGGTACTCATACAGTTATAGTAAGGGAGGTTGCAGGCTTTCTGGTAAGCCTTTTATCTTATTGAGGTGATGGGTATCACGGTGTCGAGCACCCGATCTACGTTCCACATTGCACTTGAAGTCACTTTATTGGATTCCAGCAATACGGGAACTTTTGATATCAACCCATTTTTTGTATTCTTATTGCATTTTTCAGCACGCTTGTGCGTTCTGTATGCAATTCTGGTTTCCTTATACTTAGTCGCACAAACTGCACAATTTTTGCACCTTTTTTGATTATACATAATATTGTCTATTATAGTGCACTGCACAGTTGCACTTTATTGGACATATGTTACTTATGTCTTAGGTCATATTGCACATTTGCTGTATTGTTTTGCACCCTTATTATTTTGATACACGTTATTCATGCATAGGGTCACTTTGTGCATAACCTAGCGCTGCTCTTCATTATTTGTAGTTATAGCGTATGACCTTCAGCTTTTCTATTAGTGACAGGAGAAGGTCATTCGATGCCCAGGGCGACGATGGCAAACTGCGTCCCCCCATTCACCTGCTGCCAGATGCAGCGTGCCACTGGCCACCATCACCTGCCACCAGATGCAAAATGTCACTTACCGCTGTCACCTGCTGCCAGATGCAACATGTAACTTACCACTGTCACCTGCTGCCAGATGCCACATGTCATTCACCACTGTCACCTGCTGCCAGATGCAACATGTCACTGGCCACCGTCACCTGCTGCCAGATGCCAGGTGTAATTCATCCCTGTCACCTGCTGCCAGATGCAACATGTCACTTGCCACCGTCACCTGCTGCCAGATACCACGTGTTACTTGCCACCGTCACCTGCTGCCAGATGCAACATGTCACTTACCACCATCACCTGCTGCCAGATGCAACATGTCACTTGCCACAGTCACCTGCTGCCAGATGCCATATGTCACTTACCACCGTCACCTGCTGCCAGATGCCACATGTCACTTACCACCGTCACCTGCTTCCAGATGCCACATGTCACTTACCATCCATAGCCTGGCTCTCTCTCCCTCCCCTTCAGTTGGGCATGCTGGGGGCTGCAGTTTCCCTCTTAGCATAGCAATGGGCCAGTCCTCTGGACTACATGTCCCATGATCCTCCTTTGTGCTCCTTTTTTGATTGTTTTTTTTTTCCTGCCCAATAGGAAGGGGAGGGCGCTGCTCCCCTCTCCCAGGTACAGCAGCATGAGAAGGGGGGAAAAGAATATCCTGAAGCTGCTCTCTCCGTACAGAGACACAGCGCTCTCTCCGCTGCTGTCGAACGATTGAGGGGGAATGGGTAGGAAACAGAGCCCTCTCCTGACAGCGAGCAGGGGGGGGCACAGTTCTCCTCCTCAGACCCGCTCACCACTCCTATAATTTGCCGTGGGGAGAGCACACGGGAGGGGGATCCGCGGCAACTAGGCTTTGGCACTTCACCTGCACCCCCCTCCCTCCAGCAAATTGTATTGCCCAGGGCATCCATCACTTCCGCATCCCCCCCCCTTGTACCGGCCCCCCTTTCTATGATATGTAATTCATACTGTGGAGGTTGCGTACTGTTCAAAACCAATGCTGGAACCTCTTTATTTTTGTTTGTGAAAACCTTTAATCAAAATACTGTAAAAGAAAAACACGCCACACCTAATAAAAAGTGCTCATGTGCAACCTTTTCACAGTTCATACATAAAAGTCATATAAATAATGGCTATACAAAGTGTTTATGTGCAAACAATTCATATATTATACATGGAGTGCTGTTACACAAATAGCCATAAAAAAGGTGCTCATTTTATTTTTATTTAAATTAATAGTAAAATGTCCATCGAAGTTCATAGGTTCTTAAATAGAAAATTCCATTCAAATTCCACTGCTGTGCATCCACCACTGCCAAAAAGAGACTCTTACCAAAAATACAACCACCAAATTATAAGAGGTTGGTACAGCAGATAAAACTTGTGGAATCACAGCAATGGTCTAGCACACAGCCTGCGGCTCTCTCCCCCAGACCTCCATAATCAAACACGTCTTCACCTGGGTCTGGCTCCAGTCAAAGCACAAAACCATGGCCCAATACCTCAATTGCAAATCAGTTTATTGAAAGGTCAAAGATAATATGCATTCAAGCAACACAGCTGCTCAGCAAGCTACGTGCGTGGTGACGTCATGTACTAACTCAGCCCGCTTATTATTTCCGACCTTTGTGAGTATTTTTAAAATTCAATAAAGCGATTTGCAATTGAGGTATTGGGCCATGGTTTTGCAGGTTTTGCTTTTCATAGAGATAAAGTCTATATGTATTTTATTTATTTATTATTTATTTTATTCCGATTCTTATGTCATTAAAATCCAACACGTTTCAAAGAAGTTCAAAGGTTAATGCATGTTTATGTTAAATAGTACAGTATAAATAAAATAATGAAATGTAGAAATGCACTACAAATATGACAAAATGAGCTTAAACACTTATTAGTAGTTAGGCAAAAATACAAATGACAAGATTTTTATGATAAATTTAAACTGAGCATCTCTAGTAACAATACATTGTTCATGTATACCAGATCAGTTCTCACGATGCAGGGGAAAAGGCAAGGATTTCCTATGATTTCATTGTATTCTGAAGCAGTCTCAACATTTTTCCAGTCAGGTTGCCCTTTAAAAGTATTTTCAGTCTTGAGGCACCCCAGTTTAAGGCTTGGTTCACATTACTGAGTACTGAGCCTGGGAATTTTGTGCATATTTCCAACATGCAGACAAATTCGCTGCTCTTCAACAGAATCACAGGGGTGTCATTCATTCCTAGTCGCACCCCATGCATTGGCAAACACAGTGCATTTTTGCTGCAGTGCAATTATAAAAAAAAGGGTCGGGGACCTCTTGACCTGTTTTTTGCAGGTAGGGAAGCCTATTGAAATGAATGGACTTACATGCAGCAGCATAGATGTGATCCTCCACTTTTGGATGCTCACCCCAAACCTCCCCTCTCTGCTCGCCTCTGTACCCTGGACCCCCTCTCTGCTCACCTCTATACCCCGAACTCCCTCTTTGCTTACTTCTGTACACCAAAACCCCCTCTCCGCTTACCTTCGTATACCAAACCCAAAATCTCTCTCTGCTCACCTTAAAACCCCCTCTCTGCTTACCTCTGTACCCCAAACCCCGCTTTTGCTCACCTTTGTACCTAAAATCCTCTGTTGGCTCACCTCTGTACCCCAAACCCCCCTCTCTGCTCACCTCTGTACCCCAAACCTTACACCTCACCTCCACACCTTAACCCCCCCGTTGAAACAACTTTGTACCCCACTCTGTTTGCTAAAACCTTGCACCCTCCCTTCTGATCCCCTCTGTGCTCTGCTTTCCTCTCACAAAGCCATAGAACAGGACTGTTCTTCTCTTACTGTCCACAAGGCTGTGGGAGGTGCTGCCCAAGTGCAGGGAGTGTGGTCCTACACACAACCTTGCACTCATACCAGGTACTGCCCTGTAGGGGGAGGCAGAGAGCTCAGGAAGCCGCCTCCCACTTCCACTGTTCTACACTGCACTGTCCCAACTAAGGTCCTGCTGTGCCGTGGTACGTTCAGCGAATCGTAACCGCGGTCAGATCTAACAGCGTTTCTTAACCAGGATGCAGCGTAACCTTATTGAGAAAGGCTGTTCTAAAGCATAGCTTTTAATCATAGTTTTACTATAAAACATAAATAAGAAATGATAATAAAAGTACATTTTCAAATAAGTAAAATGTATTTTTTGTGTTTTTTTAATGAAATGTATAAAAAAAGAGTAAATCAATTAATAAAAAAAAAATAATAATCAACAGACAAAACGATTTAAATAAAAAAAGGGAAGGGAGGGGTTAATTGGATATTATTAGGGTTATCTTTGTATTAGGTAGGCAATTTTGGTTTCCATTTAGCTTGCTGCTGCTGTACCTTTCTGTTACAGTGAGAAAAAAGGCTGTGATCTCTAGTGGTGTGCTCTCTGTGCTGCAACAGTGTAGGGAAAAGAAAAGAATAGAGATATGCGGTTTATATGTGAAAAAAAATATTTTTTTCTTTTTTACAGATGCCGAAAAGGTTGCTTTAAAAAATCATCATGATCAAAATAGTCCCTCACAGTGGAACACTATAGAATCATCCAGAACTAACAAAGATTCCATAGAAGATATTAATTCACCAGAACAGTAAGTATTGTATCTACTATTCTTAGAAATTGGGAGATGCAAAGGATGGGAGAAAAATCACATTTTAAAAATTGTAGGTTACAGAAATGCACCTAAAAGTTTCAACTTACTAGCATTTTTAAAGTGCATTTAACACTTATTATGTAGCTCCATCCTCCATCCCTCATTCCAGTTTTATGCTGTACATATGCTATACATGACTCAAATATCAGCAGATCCCTATGAATCATCCAGTCTCCCCATGGGTGGCTCTATTGGCAGCAACTGGCTTGACAAATCTCGATCTAAAAATTGAAAGAGTCAGGCAGAAAATTCTCAGCTGAGCAGTGACTGTAGCCAGGTATTCGGACAGCCATTGGTGCAGCAGCTGTCAGAATACAATTGCTGTCAGAGGAGATTTCTCCATCCACACGGTTTTGTATGAATGGGGGATATGGGAGTCTATTGATTTCTCTTGTTCTGCTCATTTGTCACATCCCCTTATAGCAGTCGCTATTAGTCTGCTAGAGTCTCTACCAATCTTCTACAGTTCTCTACCACTCAGTCGGCTATAGTCTAGTACCAGTCATTTCTGTCATAGTTGACCACCTCTTCTGCACTATGGGCACCTCTCCACCTCTGTGTTCATGAGTACCTGTTGGCTGACCTGGGGGTCACCCAAAAGGTGTGGGGGTCCCGGCAGAACACAAGCTTTCCCTTAGACTTGACCCTTCAGGAAAGCAGTCACTTTCAGTTGGGATCATGCCTATGCTTATATCAGTGGGTCAACACCCGCACATGTGACACCATGGGGCTTAATGAGAGAAATATTAATGTGTATGCTTAGCCTTTTACTTGTCTATCCCCAACCCAGTGGGATTATAAAGAGGCCACACAGACACTTGTCAAAAACCATGTGCAATCTGCAGTTTCCATATAATCCTATGTACAACGTGTACCCTGCTGCCCTCCATAGGATTGAATACAAGGTGCTAGACTGGGGAGAAGTGCGTATAGGACTGGCAGGGGATTGTACAAAAAAGTGTAACTGCAATAAGTCTTACTCTATTTTTTGTTTTGAATAGAGGTTTGAAGGATTGGAGCCCCTGTCAGGGATGTATTACTGTCTATGCCCCTGTTTTCCCTCACTTCCTATCAGGAAATTGCTAAAATTCATAATTAAAATAAAATTATTTTATTGTTGACATTGTTTTTTAAAAGCATCTTACATAAAATACAGGCTATCGACTGACAGTGTACACATACATGCCTGTTGCTATGATATATCTCTGTTGTCCCACCAATCCTATAACATAGCATATTGTTGGACGTGTCCTCAAATTGATGCAGATGTTAGATGTTTCCGACATGAATGTAGTGAAGTTTCACTTTGTAAAGAATACCCAATCACTTGCAAGGAAAAGAAAAAATAAACAGTATTTTTGCTTGTGCGTGATTGTATGATGGAATAGGCCAGTGATGGCGAACCTTGGCACCCCAGATGTTTTGGAACTACATTTCCCATGATGCTCCACTACACTGCAGAGTGCTTGAGCATCATGGGAAATGTAGTTCCAAAACATCTGGGGTGCCAAGGTTTGCCATCACTGGAATAGACAGTGTTTCACTTTATTTACTAAACTCTGGGACAAATTCCCTTGCAAATTGCAACTTCCCTTGCAAAGGGAACAGTCTATTTGCCTTTAGTAAATCAGTCCCTGTGTGTTCCTTTTGACCCCCTTGGATACTAGGACACGCAGTTTGTTTAGTGTGCTGCTCAGGCTCGATCACTAAGGGGAGTAGTGTGGGTGATGCTACAGTCACTGCAGGAGTGCTAGCAAAGGATGGAGCTCATCCCAGCTCCTGTAGTCACTAGAACAAGAGAGGAAAGATCCCTGGTGCCGCACATCCACAGAGTCCTATGGTGGTATGAGAGAGACAACCTCAGCCTGGGCTCCCACCAAGCCATGCCCCAACCTGTTTCACTCCGCCCCCCAGGGCTTATTCATGGGGATCTCCATCATAGGACCCCATGGATGTGCGGCACCAGGGATATTTCCTCTCTTCTTCTATTAGATACTAGGACCAAGCTGTAGTGGCTACAATTGCAAGGGGCCTCAGACTAAATCTGTGCCACTTTACAGTCACATTGGAGAGACATGGCTTAGCATTAGTAGGGGCATTCTTCAATCTGAAATAGGCAAAAGCCAAGGACCCATGCACAGTCTGGTTTAAGGTGCTCCACAAAAAAGGATTGATTTGAAGAATAACATTGTTTTTTGCAGGTTAACAATGTCTGTTTTGTCAGCGATCTAGTTTTATTCTTTAACTTGAACTGGAGCAATTTAATAAATAATCTGGTTTATAAAGACATCTCACTGATATTAAATTTTAATTCTTAAGGTTTATAAATCAAAAATAGTTTTTGTAAATTATTATTTTAGTTTTTTGTGTTAATCTGTGCCAAAAAATGAATTAAAAAAACTTTTGTATACAGTACTTGTTTAATATTATAAGCCAGGGCAACCAAATGATCTTTTCGGAACAGCATGTATTATGTTTCTGTTCCATTTTGTTTGTCTTGGAGTGTCCAGTATGTCTAAATTTGCTTGTTGGCACATTAGATCCATAATGTAGCATTGTGCACATTCCATAGTCAGTTGTAGATTTTTGCAGGCTAATCCCAGGAGCATTGAGCAAAATCTACATAGTGAATACTTCAACAACCTAAAAAGACAAAACAAACCAAACAAAGGTGAATTTTATGTCTGTTGTGATACATTGGCAGTTTGTTCAAATTAATGCAAGCGAAACTTTACAAAGCGCACAGAGCTCTAGTGATGCTAGCATGTGTCCGGAGTGAGGAATCACAGAGGAATCTCAGCTCCTTAACCTGTAATCACTTGAACTCACAAAGGACTGTGTAATACAACAGAGATCCTATGTGCAGTGTCAGGAGATGCCTATAGGCTGTGGTTTTAAAGAACAGTGCTATTTTTACACACAGCATCAGCAACACTGAATTCTGGCATCACATATTTTGAACATGTAATTGATTCTTAAACCCTTACTTCCAGATATAAGTAAATACAGCAACAGCACCCCCATATCAAACGTTTACTACAGTGCCTTGTCTTTAAAGTGTAACCAAATGTGAAAACAAATAAATCAGAATAAGCAGCGCTCATAGGATATAGTGCAACAAAACCAATATAAAGAGCACTTAGCGAATAAGTAAATCAATACAGTTAATAAACCATAATATACATAATTTGCATGAATAACTCTATAAAGTGATACGTGCTCAGAAAGTGCTCAAAAAGTGCATAAGTGCTTCAATATTTGTTATTGGTGCTCCACAATTAGAACGGTGTCGCGTGCCACACTCCCCTGTTGTGACCCTTACTCACCAAATGGCAAGGACCCACAGCTTTGCAGTCTAGGGTCAAAAAGGCTTGGATCCAATAGGAGACAAAACGTGACTGTGCCAATCTCAGCACTAAGGTGTCTACAGCATGTGCGGATAGATATATCAGACTCACGGCGGCGTGCGATCCACGTCTCGTTCTGGATATAATAATTGTAATGGATATCACATAGGGACCCGGAAATGACAAATCCCCGCCTGGTCCCTATGTGACATCCATTACCAGCCACAAATTCACATGTTCACTTTACAAGTTAATAAGCCCAAAATTGTTACATTGCACACAATACCCAATCACATTAAAGGAAAATAAAAAATATATAATCCCTTAATATAATCCCTTGCAAAGTACAACATAACTTGTAAAATGACAGCCTATTTGCCTTTAGTAAATCAACTCTTATGTAAACACTTGAATAGGCCGCAAATAGAAAGGCAGTCTTTTCTATTAATAAAAATTAGATTGCATTATCTGAGACACAATAAGCACAAATATTGTTTACTGGGTGGACAGTATCCATGCAGCTTGGTTAGACCCCAATATAAGAGGGAGAGACGAGGCAGGTTTTATCCTGAAAAAACATTAGAATGTAATGTGTGAGACACAATAGTTACAAATATTTTACAGTGACTTGACAATGCAGCTCCAGATGATAGCAAGTGTCAGCTGCCATCTGGAACTACAAGAAAAAAAAATACACTATAACCACTCCCTAGTATGGTAGCCTGAGCACCACTTTGTACAAGTTTTTTGTACTGCAATCCCTTCCATATAACCTAATTAAAATTTCCTAGCCTGCCAGAGTGGAAGATTCCCAGCCACATTTTTGGTTTTTGTACACTAATGCTATGCCTTTATAAAGTTTTATTTTATATATGGGGAAAGGGGGTGCAGTGAACGTGAGGGACATAATATGTGTTGTCTAGGGTCAAAAAGGCTTGGATCCAATAGGATCAATTAGGAGACAAAACGTGAGTGTGCCAATCTCAGCACTAAGGTGTCTACAGCATGTGCGGATGGATATATCAGACTCGCGGCGTCGTGCGATCCACGTCTCGTTCTGGATATAATAATTGTAATGGATATCACATAGGGACCCGGAAATGACAAATCCCCGCCTGGTCCCTATGTGACATCCATTACCAGCCACAAATTCACATGTTCACTTTACAAGTTAATAAGCCCAAAATTGTTACTTTGCACACAATACCCAATCACATTAAAGGAAAATAAAAAATATATAATCCCTTAATATAATCCCTTGCAAAGTACAGCATAACTTGTAAAATGACAGCCTATTTGCCTTTAGTAAATCAACTCTTATGTAAACACTTGAATAGGCCGCAAATAGAAAGGCAGTCTTTTCTATTAATGAAAATTAGATTGCATTATCTGAGATACAATAAGCACAAATATTGTTTACTGGGTGGACAGTATCTATGCAGCTTGGTTAGACCCCAATATAAGAGGGAGAGACGAGGCAGGTTTTATCCTGAAAAAACATTAGAATGTAATGTGTGAGACACAATAGTTAAAAATATTTTACAGTGACTTGACAATGCAGCTCCAGATGATAGCAAGTGTCAGCTGCCATCTGGAACTACAAGAAAAAAAAAATACACTATAACCACTCCCAAGTATGGTAGCCTGAGCACCACTTTGTACAATGCAAAAAGGGAAATTATCCCAAATTATTAAAAAGTAGTTAAGATGTAGAAAACTGAAGAGCAGGCAGTTGTTGCTGACAGATATTGCTCCCTAAAGGAATATTTGGGTGTACGATTCCATGCACAGAGGCAGGGCATATAAGAAATGTACTCCAGCACTGCAATTCAAAGAACTGTTAATTAAATGTAAACCCAACCAATAAAATCTGATATACATTTTAATTTGATAAAAGGCAAGCCTATTTTTATTTTAATAGCTAGCTTTCATAAAACTATAAACTGTGATGCTGAAAAAAAAATCCTTGTTTGGGCACTTTGTTATGGGGTGACAACACTCTTCCTCTATCTCCCACAATCTACTGCTTGTAAATCAGCTTGTCACATGATCTCCCAAAGGAAACTGTAAACGTCTGTGTTGATGCACATTGCACAGGCATAATCCATTGTTGTGGCCATTAAAGTAAAGCTGCAGGAGATCTGCAACACTAAAGCCTAGTACACATGGTCCGGCTTCTGTCAAAGGGTCATGACCAAAAAATGTCTGCGGATCTGCTCCCAATCAGCGCTCTCAGCCAATGGGGAGGGGGGGGGTAGCTCTCCCCTTGTCAGAACCCAAAAGCATAGCAGGGGAGATCACTGTACTAACATCGAATTGTTAATGCAGTGACTCTGACCTGAGCTGTCATTTTTTCTTCATTAAACCCAGCGGGTTGTGTACAAGGCTTAAGGTGTAAAAGCCTTCCCCCCCCCTCACCCCCTAATTCCTCAAGATACACTGCATTTGCTATTTACAGGACATTCAGTAAAGGTGCGCATCTACTTAATGTGACTAGTGCCTACAAACCCTACACTAATCTGACCCCTTGTCACTTTATACATTCTATACAGATGTGATCCTTATGTATCATAATTTAAAAATAACCATAAGAATTTTAACTTTTTCTTTTATTTCTTAACAGCATACAGCGACGGCTATCATTACAACTACCCATCCTCCACCATGCCTACTTGCCATCAATAGGTGGCGTGGATGCAAGCTGTGCCAGTCCGTGTGTAAGCCCTAGTGCCAGCCCTCGGCACAGACATGTGCAGCCTTCCTTCCAAGTTATGGTCTCTGGCCTGTAGGAATGGATGAAACAGGCTTCCTAGACTATTCCTGTAATTTCTCAAGAGAGACTCAACTGCACATTCTGATATAGAACCTTTGCTACACATATAACATTTGCTCTTAATACATGGAGACAGAGGAATTATATGGATCTAATCCTGGGAGGCCAATTTCAACCAGCGTGGGCTAGAAGAGAAAGCGTTAGAGAGATGCACAGAGTCATACCTGGAGCCTTATTTGTGGAGTTTTTGTTTCTTTACTCAGAGGACTCAGATAAAAGAAATTCTTCCCAAAACTCTATGAGCAAAAGAACAAAAGTATAGAGTCCTCAATCTTGCACAAAGGAGGAAAAAGATAAAAATAAAAAAAAAATTCAGAAAGGTAACTTTTTAAATCCAACTCACAATGCTACGAATATGGCTGCTATGAACTTTGGTTAGTACACTTTATATACATGTAAAAATGAAAAAAAAAAAAAAAAAAAAACACAAAAATAATAGTAATGAAAAAAAGACAAAAAAAAATAAATGAAGACAGCACAGCTAGGAAATATTTGCAGAGAAACATACACGGGTTTGCACAATTCTGCTGAAATGCTGAATGCATTCCATTATAAGCCCTGCTAATGTTTCATATCTCAGACAATACACAGTGGAAATCAAATTTGAGAGCATACTCACAAATGATCCCTCAGGTGACAGCGAGACATGCAGTATTACCAAGGTTTTGTCTCTGTAACTGAACTAAGCTGTTTTTACAATGGTATCCTATATTGATGGAAGCAGTATGAAGTCAGTAGGAAACCAAGGTTTTACTGTACTGAGCCAGAACAATTTGCAGCACAGCACTTCAAAGAATTTGGGAACGGCCAAGTTCCTACGCTCGCCATTTGGGACTATGTTTTATCAAGGTTTCCCTTTTTTTTGTAATGCACAGAACTGAGTGACTTGCAGGCTTGAGACCTAGTAAATAGCTTATATGTCACAAGATGGATGGTTTGTCACAATTTGTGTTTGATTTGTTTCATACAGTGCCACAGAAAAAGTACAATAAAACCAATGTTGCAGTGGATTCAGGTTTACACTGATGCCAGTCATTATTAACATCTTCTGTTGCGCCGGGATGGTGTTAAAGTTTTCTTTATCCGTAAAGTCAGCCAAGTCCCTAAGTATTTTGTGTAATTTTCAAAGAGCTATATGGAAATACACTCCATTTTCTGAAATACAAGTCTTGATACATGTCTGGCAGAATTATAGAAAATTACATATTTTTACTGCATTATATGTATATATACTGGATCCAGTTCAATTGGATTAGACGTCAAATTTGCATTGTGTAAAATATCTACAAGATACCATATCCTCTTTGGATGTCAGTTTTCTTAATAAGTAAATTTATATGAGGCATCAATGTCTTAAGTTAATTTACATCTCGCATCTCATTTCAGTGAGATAGACATAGAAGACTTTTTTTAACATGATGGTGAATAGCACATATATACTGTGACACTTAGAACTCCCACTTCCCAGTTTTTTTCTAGGATGACCCTGTTTGTGCTTCAGGAAATCTATCCATATCTCGATTCAGTAATCCATTGTTGAATCTGCATTTCAGGTTTTTGAACAAAGTTAATTTTGTATGATTGTTCTAGTTCTTATGTTCCCACTCATAGGAGGTCCTGCCCGAATTAGCCAGATAATAATATTTCTCACACAGACTTCAGTCTACAAACTGCTTAGTACACTGAGCAGGAAATTTAAGGGTATCAGTGAGACTAATGCAGCCATACATTTGTGTGAAACTAAGGGGTAAGATCTCAGTGCTTGAGCGAGCAACACATGAAAAAACAGTGGCTGGCCCAGCCACTGGACAGCTTCCTAAAGCCAAAGCCTTGCTTTTGGGTGGAACAAAGCTTTAAGATGTGAAATCTTAAGATCCAAGAAAATTAGATATTAAATATCCATTTAGGTTGCCAGTTGTACCTTACTTTACATAAAATGGGGTCTGCAATTACCTGGATAAACGTTGGGGTTGAGACAGAAACTTTCAGAGAGACAACATAAACTCTTCCCATGCTTACTCTCACTGCTACATTGGGAAATTTTACCAGCTGCAACAAGCCATTCTTCTCTTTTAGACAATTACTTGATTGTCTAAGGCCTGTGGGACTCGAAATTCTTGTGCTATTCACACCATGTTATTTCAAATTTCTTTCCTATATAGTATGTTTTAACACTGAACATTTTATCTTTTCTGAAAGATGCCTAAAAACAGGTTAAACTCACCAGTGTTTTGTTACCCACATCACAATAATCAGATCATCAAATACAACAGAATTCACAAATACCAAAATGTAACTTAAATATCAGTGCTGAGAATTGTTTTAGATAGACATTCAGTAAATGGTTTAAGTGTCTTGATACTCATTTATATGTATTAACAGCCATTTAACTGTATTCAGATCTGTAGTTTTACTTGTTTGATAAAAAAAAGAAAAAAAATTCTCGAGAATGGTGTTTTTTTTTGGTTTTTTTTTTACAGCACAGTTATGCCATCTTATGTACAGTCTTGAAACATTCACCAGTCCTTACAGCAATAATGATGAAAGTCCCAATATAACTGCGTTTGTTCAATAAGTATGTACTGTAGACTGGATCATTGTAACTAGGATATCTTTTCAAGTGTCACCTACAACAAATGGGCATCAAGCCTATGTCCAAACGTTTATCAGTTAAACATATATTCATGATGATTTTGATGAAACTGATATTTTAAAACTCTTGCACATATAGCCAAGCATAGCATAATAGTAACATTTTAAAGAGCCGGTAAACGTAAATTACAAAATCCTTTATATGGAAGAGAATGTCCTCTTTTCAAGGTAAGTCAAAATTTCAAGAAAATATCAAAATAATACCCATTTGAGAGAGAGAGGTGATTTGTGCGAGAAAGTTTTACACACATAGCTAACTTCCTACCCCATATTCCCACAAAACAGTGTTCCCAGTCTCTAGTCCTCAAGGACTACCATGTTTTCCAGACTTCCAGACAAAACTGTGTTGATTGGTCTGGTAATAAAGACGCTTTCTAGTGCTTCCACCTATGGAAAGAGATCTAAAAGCGTGTTAGTGGTATCTGAGAACTGGTTTGGGAGACACTGCCTTTAAAGAATACTGTCCCTGCTAAGACACGAATAATGACTAATTTATAACAATGGAGACAATGATATAATGTTAGACACCTAAGTTTCTTTACATGTATGCTTACTTGAATTTCTGTGACATTCATAATATCTTGAATATCTTTTTAGGTATACTGGTCCTTTAAAAAGAGCATTCACTGTACAAGAAATATTCGAATGCTAAAACATTTGTAACTTTATTGCAAGCACATGTAACATAACTAATGCTCAAACTAGCAAGACTTTGAAAAAAAAAAAAAAAAAAAACATTTATATAAACTCTTTGCTATTTGAGTTCTGTTTAATGATGCCAACTATAGGCACACTCTATGTTCACTAAACAAATAGTGGTGGATTTTGACTTATTTTTATGGCTCTATTTTTGTCTCAATGAATGCATTCAGTTATTTTCAATGTGTTTTATTTGTTTCTTAATAAAACCCTGAGACGAATAAACAGAGAGAGTACCAGGTGTGTAAGTGTGTGTGTGTGTGTGTGTGTGTGTGTGTATATAGACTTTGGTCAATGCTGATATTGGCATCCGTATCCTAATGTTATCTATAAACAGAAAACCACATCTTGGCCTGTAAATATCCAAAATGCCTATTCTGGGATGTACCAGGACCTGCCACTATGTTTCGTGAAGCTGAGCTAACAGGCAGAGATAATGCACATGTGGTCAATGACTTCATTCCCTTCTCTCAATGAGCAACAATATTCCTGTGTGGGATAAGGACCTTCTCAACCTAGTTTAACACCATCATCACTCAATTATAGCAACGTTTTCAATCATATTAGGTGAAGATCTTAAGTCTGAGGGTGGGTGCAGAGTTTAAAAGACCAATCAATCAGACACATTTTAAAAGATGACAGCTTCCTGCTCCCTGTACCCAATCCGTCTTTATTGAATATACTTGTAAATGCAGCTAAGCCAAGCTGAATATGGTTAATAGAGCTCTCTACAACAGTCCAATGAGAATCCGACCCAAGGGTGGTTTAATTTCCCCAGCACTATTAAACACTGTCTATTGGAAATATAAACCATAACCACTATAAATCAATACGCAGATCCTGCATGTATATAAATAGGGCTGCCCCCATTAACAGACATATGTATTGCATATATATATATATATATATATATATATATATATATATATATATATATATAAGGTTATTCAAATTCTGTCACCTGCTGAAAAAAATGTTTGCATTAAGTTGATCACGTTTACATTTATACTTAAAAATCTAAAATATGAGTACTATTGTTTCCTTTTTGCACATTAAAAAAGCAAGCTCACACTTTTTCATACAAACAAAGCTAAATGTGGTGCCCTCTAGTGAGAACATAAGAAAAAATTCTCTCTTCCCGTCTTGATCTTTCAGCTGTCTCCTGCTAAAGACCCTGATAAAGCTGCAATGATGTAGATCCTGTCTTCTTAACATACATATATCAAAAACTGCTCTAAGTATAATAAGGCTTCATGCGCACTGGACGTTATAATAATGTTATAAAAATGGCTGTAGCTTTGCAGTGAATTTTACATTTTTCAGCGTTTTTGCAATAGCGCTTTAGCGTGTTTCAGTGTTTTTTTTAGCGTTTTTAAGAGTTTTCTTTTCCAAATCAATGGGATCAAAAACTTAAAAAAAACGCCAGTGAGCCGTGTTTATCAGCGTTTATTGGCAATTTTGGATGTTAGAGCGTTTTTACAGCTGAAAAAACTCCTCTCAGAACCCACTTGTTTTGGGGTTTTTTTACAGCCAAAAAACGCCCCAGCCAAAAACAGTTGATCAGCCTATGTGTGCATGGACACAGGATAACATGCTGGAGAGTTTATTTACTGTAGAAAAAAACGTCTGAATCCAAAAACAGTAGCTGTAAAAACGTCCAGTGTACATGAGGCCTAAGGAACTGGATTTTACACTTTTAACTTATGGGAGGTAGGCTTTTCAATGCTGCCCCCCGGCATTAATAATTATACTGGATGTGGGAATGTTTTAAACATACATAGAATGAAATGTGTTCAATATTTGTGTAAGGCAACTTGGGATCTAACTACATAGCAAAGACCAGTTTTTCTTTGGGGGGGGGGGGGGGGGTCATGTTCCTTACAAGGTAATATGATCTGAAGACTTTACTATTATTTTATGGGGTTCATTTTGGTTGAAATAAAACATGCAATTAGGCTAATAAAACACAATAATAACAAAAAGCATACAAGGGTCTGTTAATAGTTGTCTTTCAACAAATTACTAAACCTGTTTGAAGTAAACTTGTAAGAATAAAAATATTCAAACTGCCAAGTTATGTCCCAGGGCTGTCTTCCTGATCCTGGCTGCCTGGTGAGTGATTTAGAACAAGCATGTGGTCATTGAGGTCTAGACTGTCAAAATTCTTGTCTTATAAGCTTGATCCACATCAGTGGAGCCAGGATGAAGATGGCAAACCTGGAACTTGCACTAAAAAAAGCACTTTCATCAATGGCAGCTCTCTATTTTCTGTCCTCACAGGTTCTCTCTAAGAAAGCAACAGACAACACTGTTTCATCAAGTTCAGATTGGTGCAACAACTTTTTTGCACCCAACAAACATAGTAAGCCTGATTGACTGCAGTACTCGTACATCACATTAGATGACAGCAGTTATATTAAAGTGGTTCTAAATTCAAAAGCCTTTTTGCCTTAATGCATTCCCTACATAAGACTCTGAGAGCATTGGGAGCCATGGGCTCCTGCTGCTGTCAGCCAAATCCTGTGAATGGGTAAGTGGGACGGCATGACCGAACCACATTGTGTGGGGGCTTTTAAGGCACACATCCTGGTGTGGGAGTGCGCCAGGACGGTTGCCCTCATAGCCCACGGCTTGCTAAGGGGGCACCCGAGGAAAAAGCAGTGGACAGCGCCAGCAGAGGACTCCAGAAGAGGAGGTAAGGGGCCACGCTGTGCAATATAATTGCACAGAACAGGATAGTATAACATATTTTATTTTAGCAAACAAACAAAATAAATAACCTTTAATATCACTGTAAACTGTGTGAAAAGCACATGTAACATATTTTTGGCAGTGTGCTTGTAGTCACAAGCATTGACCAAAATCACAAAAACCCTACAACATTATTGCTAATACTGACATATGGTACCAATTCAAGTATTCCTTATTTGCAACACTTTTAATGTATGGTCTTATTTTTGCAACAAATGAATTAGGAAATAACACCATATCACTAATAACTGGAGGTAAATAAGACCTATTGCATGCTGGAGTAAATTGTTGATTGTGTTGCATCTTTGAGACAATTCTGTGACAAACTGTGCCTTTAGGCTTCTCTAGAACTGATATTTGATATGTTTATGTTAGTCTGCCAATTGCTCCAAATTGTGTGTCTCTGGCTGTAAACTCAGAATTGCGACCGATTCATAGTCACTTACCGACATGAACAGGAATCTGCGGGACCCTTGACCTCCCGACGCCCGATGCCGTCATCACGCCGGCGACGGCGCGGAGGTTGGAGGGCTATATATAGGCGGCTATTGCCGCCTATCCGATAGGTTCTATCACCTCCCGGGGCGAGATGCAACAGGCAGCACTGAGGTAAGTTACCACACTCTTTACTCTGGGCGACGGGAGATGGGCATTGGCCGTCCCCATGTGTCCATGTTTCCGAACCCCCCTTGACATGTACTTTAACCCCATGTCTTGTCCTCCAGGCTTACCAGGCTATCCGCTCTCTATGGGCACTGAATGTCCCCATACCAGACCACCATACCCTGTTGCTCCCTAGTTGCATCCCGGTCGCTGCTATGCACTCAAACCACCCCTGTGACAAGCAGTAGCCCCCGGCTGAATCCGTTCAAACCATCCATTGGCGCCCAGGTAACACAACCATCCCTCCCTCCTCTCTTCACTACCCTGCCAGCTTGTCACCTTCCTCACACTCATCGGCACATGCACTCTTAGCAGTTGTATTTCCCACAACCCCCTCACATGCATTTACAATCCTACTCCGTCTCATCACACCTCACTTCACTTCACTCACCCTTGGCAACCATTCTCTGTGCCATGCATTTTGATATGACACTCATCATATTTACCCCAGTATCTGGCTTCACTTTTATAATTTTTTCCACCTCACAATTATTGCATTATCACTCCCTTCACGGGCCCCTCCTTTCCTCACTCCATTCCTCACACCCCCCCTTCTTTCCCCTTGATTTTCCCTTTTCTCCTCAAAAAACCTCCCTCCCCCCCCCTCTCCCCCCCCCCCCACATTTCCCCTTTTCCTCCACCCTCCCCCCCAACAACATCCTTCCCTTCCTCCCATTTCCCCATTCTTTCCCCCCCCCCCCCACCCAAATCAAAATCCCTCCCCGATTTTCCTTTCCATTCACTTTCCCTTTCCCTTTCCCCAACCTCACTCCCTCCACCCCCCCCCCCTTTTTTTTCCCGGCCTTTTCCTTTCCTATTCACCTTCCCTGTCCTTCTCACCAACCTCACCTTTCCTGATTCTTTTCTCCCTTTTTCCCTCCCTTCCCCTTCAACACCCACTCAATTCACTCCCTTTTCCTGGGCACCACACCACGGAATTTAACCCTGGGCACCGGGCTATACCCAGGTGATATCTTCTCACCTCTCACTATCTATTCTGGAAGTTACAAATTACTTTATCACCCCTAGATACCATTGAATAAACCTATTGGATTCACTTGTCCTCCCCAGTCGCCGCGTGAGGCATTGGGGGTGTGCGCCCGTGTCTCCATAAGAGCATCCCAACGGGGTAAGAATCTGCTCAATATACTTTTATACATACCTTCTCCTGTTTATGAGAAAATTATCAGCGCTGCTGACCAACAGCAACGATTGATCTTCTGATAACCAAATTTGAAAGTTCTTCCCTCATAAATGTTTTTCTTTTCCTTTTGTCTTTTTCTGCAGATGTAAAATTTATGTATTTCCTGATGAAGCTGTTAAGCGAAACTAGTTGAAATTCTGTACATTTGTTTGATTTTATAAAAGTTGTTCAATGTATCAATGTGTGAAGAACTATCATAATAAATTGTTATATTTTATTTACTTTGGTTTATGAACATTAGTAACAACATTTTATGTACCGCGATAGTCCGACAGCTCCCCCTCTTTGGAGAATCTTGGCTGGAGACCAGATTCATTCCATTATTTTTTCCATGAACAGGAATCATGAGTTCTGTCATTTGTCACACTTAGCTCAAGACAGATTTTTAAAGAGTATTAACCACTAGACATGTGCACACTGAAATATTTCATTTTGGAATTTCGTTTTCGTCCGAAAAATAAATTTATTTAGTTACTCACGAAATTCGTTTTTATTTATTTAGTTTTTCGTTAAAAAATGCATTCGTCCGAAAATCCAAATGAATTAAGGTCGAATCTGTCATTGAAGGTTTATGGTGTCTGTCGAAAGTTCAAAGAAGATTCGACGGAGCAGCTAAACTGTATGACTCTGTATAGTTTAGCTGCAATTCCACCCAATTCCAGCAGCAATCTTTCCTCTCTACATCGAATCTTTCCTCTCTGCGTCGAATCTTTCCTTTCTCCGTCGAATCTTTCCTTTCTACGTCGAATCTTTCCTTTCAACGTCGAATCTTTCCTTTCAACGTCAAATCTTTTCTCTCTATGTAGAATAATCTTGGACTAATAGAGTTAAGGTTAGGCACATTCGACCACAGGTTCAATAGACACAGATTGTTATTTCAGCGTCGAATCTCCTATCTATATCGAACTGTTGTCACAACGAAAATAAAGCATTTGTTTATGTCGGATCTTTCGATTTTCGGATTCTGCACTTTCGTTATCGTTTGTTAAAACGATAACGAAAATACCTGAAATTCGGACGAAAATGCATTTGGACGAAAACAAATGCACATGTCTATTAACCACACATTTCTTGAATTCATGAATTCCAGGGTATGTATCATAAACGCACACAATGCACTTTAAACGGTTTTATCCCTTTCAAAATGATGCCTAGTGGCATTTCCCACCCATGCCTGCTTTTAACGCTAAATACAATCTGCTGCTGTAGCCCAGGGTCCTCCATTCAGTACATCTCCTATAACGGAAAGTGAATTGCTTTAAAATGGTTCATATTTAAATTCAAAATTAAAATTGGTTTATATTTAAAGAATACAGTACATGCACTTTAAGGGCCTATACACACTTGCCTGATTCTCTCTGGTAAGACATATGATTTTTTTTTCGCATGAAAATACATTTCGAGTAGGAATCCTATTTTCCTTCTGGTAACCAAAAAAAGCCTAAAAACTGATTAAATATATTTCAGTAGGATTAGTTTTACTAGCATTAGGAGTATAAAGGCAAAAGACTTACTAAAGAAAATCTAGTTTTCGGATTGCTTAAAGCCCAAAATTATGTATTTAATATATTTTTATTTAATCTCAGAAGATATTTAAGTCAACAGGGCAACACATTTAAATAGGGGTTGAGTCCCCATTCATCAGGGCTAAAGAGAATCTCAACATTGTATATGAAAAAAATGCAAAACAAACAATGAAAATAAAACCATATTGTCTAATTATCTACCATTACTCTGGTGTAGGCGTTTTCAAGCACAAGGGGGTGGAGATGACTCCAGGCCATCTTTCCCTCACTTTCACGCCTTAAATGTCCCCCCTTTCCCTACAGCCCCCCCATTTTTCTCTTCTATTTTGAATACCTCATATCTGCACTCCCACTTTGATTAGAGTATTTTGTATCACCACAAAGTGGTACTGTGGATACTAAAGAAGTACTCTGTGCCACCTATAACTTAAGACAAAAATTGGATTGAAAGGCCTGGACTTTTAAGGCACGACCATAAAGGGTATATAGTATAAAAAAAGCTATAAATTTATTGAACATAGAAAATACATATAAAAACACATATCATCAAAAAAGCAAGTCAATATAACAAAATTTCAATAGTATATCCTGTACATAGCCATAGGCGATAGCATAAATGGTTTGGAGATGAAATACCACTCATTCCATAATTGGTTTGTTGAACTCCGGATATAGGCTATGTAACTGATTAAGATGGTAATGGTGTCTTGGGCGAGCCTGTAAAAACTGTGCAAAATGACTTATTGTACTGGGCAATAGTAGTAAAAAAGATCTAGAGGGCATCCCAAGCAGTTTGTAAGTGTAACTAATAATTAATTGGCAATGTGGATCTCTTAAAACATGTTGCCACATACAGAGCATATCAAAAGGTTCACTCTCCTGCGCTGTGTGGTAAGTCCCAACATGTTATCAGACTCTTATCTTGATATGTTAGTATATGTGGATAATGCACACCTCACTGCCTTCCAAAGACTGGGGGAATCCAAATGAACTGAAAGCATTAAGGAACACAGAGGGCGCATAGGCCTAGCACATTATCCTCAATAGATGTTTTATTTAATAAAAATGGTGGTGAATATACTCACAAACCAGTAGTTGTGTCATAGCATTATCATAAAATCATCCGCTTAAATCAATATGTGAAAATCCACAACACTTGTAGTCACATCGACTAACGCATTTCAAGGTTTCTATCTTCTTCAGAGCCTTATTTAGATGTCTCTTAGTGTTGACAAGGAACTTTTCAGTGAGGATCAGTGCTTTCTCTGTTTAGTGCTGCTGTACATAGCGTCCTTGTTCCTGAGTAACCTTAAAATGCATTAGCTGATGTGACTACAAGTGTTGTGGACTTTCGCATATGGATTTAAGCAGATGATTTTATGATAATGCTATGACACAAGTACTGTTTTGTGAGTATATTCACCACCTTTTTTATTAAATAAAACATGTATTGAGGATAATGCGCTAGGCCTATGCGCCTCTGTGTTCTTCTATGCTTCCATGTCGCCACATACTACTGACACATTAGTACATATTGCGTGGATACATTTTGTTAGGGATCCACAAAGGCATTGTGGTGTGTCGTATTTAAAAAAAACACAGCGCAATATGGTTCATTGGTAGTTTATTCAATATAAATAGATTGCCTTCAAGTGTTTGTTACCCCAACACTTTATATTCCTGATATGTGCCTGCTGTACCATTTACTTGTATGAGAAAGTGTCCTATTCTCTTTGCATTGCTTCCATTATGTTAAATCCCTGGGATTCTTGCTAGTCCCCTTGCTTCCCTATTAAAAAACTGACCACACTAAGCAGGAGAGTGATAGGATACTTCTGGATCATACAACTAGTCCTAGCTATCACCTTATTATTGTTAATCTTACCTTATTATTATTGCCAGCACTTATCCGTTCGCCACACACATATTCTGCGCAGGTAACAATGTATATATAACCCAACATAGATGATTAGATCTACGTACTGTTCCATTTATTAGTCCTGTTACAGCATATTTATAGTATACAGTCAAGATATAGCCCACCAATGGGATATTACCAATCCAAGCCATGCCAAACATCTCCCCCATGTACATACAGTTATTCATAGCATTTCTCACCTGTCAAAGTTCAGACAGTTTTTATAACAGCTTTTTAACAATACACAAGCTATCACATCACTTTGATCCAGGAGTTAGTTTTGTGGCTAGGACAAAACTAAACCAAGACTTCCATCTTCTCTATAGAAACATCTCTCTTACTTCTAACTTCAGAAGAAATATATATTAGGGGGCTCTAAACCACCTCTTTCAGCAAAGCACAGTTCTTTAGCTGTTCTGGGAACTCAGCCTGCTCTCCTCCAATGATCAGACTTGTCCTGACATGCCCCTGCTGCACAGCCATACACTGGGAAGCTCAGTGTGCTACTGCTTCTCCTCCTCCCAGGTCGTATGCAGTTGAGAACAGAGGGAATGTGACCATTTATAAAAAAGGAAAACAAAAAAGGTATTTATAATATTTTTTATATCTATACAAAAATGTTTTGCCTTCATTTCTATTTTAAACTAAATGTGTTTTTCAAGGTGATCGTTTACAATCACTTTAATGAAATATGCATTAATGCAGAAAACAAAGTGTGTTATTGCACTGCAACACAGCACTAAGGTATGAAGGAAGCCCAACATTTTTAATTGTATCTGCTATCACTCAGTACAATCATTTTTCTATTGTTTATATATTGAAACCCTATGTTCTTTTTAAGCCAGAAAATACATTGTACACAAAAATGTGTTTTTGCCAATACTTTTATACTTACCTTATTTGTTATTAAATCTTAATATTATTTTTATTATTGCTATTATTGTTTTTTGATTGATTTATATACATGTAGTTTTTATATTCTTTTTTTGGATCTCACTGCCCTTAAATGTGTTGGCTTTGCATTTGAGAGCTGCCTAGCCTTTGTTCCCTACAGTATGGACCTTTAAATTGAGGTCAGACCCAGACCCAGCACCTTCCATATAGTCTTCCAAACAATAAAAACCTGACAGATGATCATCCTAACTCTGTCTACATCAGAGGGATATGTCATCATTTGTTTATGACACCCTGTCAGTACTAGGACATGAAGTAAGGTGTAATCTCCCCAGTGGGGACACAGATGGCAATAAGAACAGATATTCCCCTCTCTGTATAAAACTGAAAACTTTGACGTTGAAACCCATATTATAGCATTTCCTTTAACGGAGCTCTAAATAACTTTACCCAACATGCATATAAAAATGTCAATGTAACCACAATAATGCCCTGTATACACGGTCGAACTTTCCGACGGAAAATGTGCGATCGGAGCTTGTTGTCGGAAATTCTGATCGTGTGTAGGCTCTATCGGACAGATCTGGTTCTCAAATTTTCCAACAACAAAATCGGTTTGCGCAAATTCTGATCGTGTGTACACAGTTCTGACGCACAAAGTGCCACACATGCTCGGAATCAAGCAGAAGAGCAGCACTAGCTATTGAACTTCATTTTTCTCTGTTTGTCGTATGTGTTGTACGTCACCGCGTTCTTGGCGTTCGGAATTTCCGACCAACTTTGTGTGACCGTGTGTATGCAAGACAAGTTTGAGTCAACATCCGTCGGAAAAAAACTATGGGATTTTGTTGTCGGAATGTCCGATTGTGTGTACAGGGCATAAGTCTGGCACTGGGGGACCAGGACACAGATTCATGTGATGACAATGCATGGTGCCTTGTAGGAGACCAAAAAGCAGCTGTGTGGAGCTTCCACATGAGGAGCGGTGTCTGAAATGTAACAAAAACAACACTCAGAAAGAACGGCCACAACCAGAAGCGCTGAATGGAAACTCTTTTAGGAAGAAAGCGGATGATCGATATAAGCACTTGAAACTGTCTCTGATAGCGCCAATATAGTAAAAGCAAAAGGAAGTTTATTAAAACAGTGATGTGAACAATAAAATCCAATGAATGCAAAAACTCTCCTCGGCCAGATGAAATTGCTAGTCAGCGTGAACAACATTGTGTGAGTACCTTAGCAAGCAATGGGCTATGATCCAGCCCTATATAATAGTGCTGCAGTGATCAAGCTGAGCTCCTCATCTGTAATAAGCAGAACCCGATGTAGGGGGATGGGTGTCAAGCTGGGTAGATGGAGTAAACCGTCAGGCTGGGGGACACACTGATATTGAGCAGTGGCTCAGCCGCTTGGAGGAGAGGAGCTAACCGGCAGCTGTGTGGACAGGCAGGTGGAAACATTCGAGCGTGACATCATCTGCTCGGGGAAACACTGATCCAAAGCGAGGCTTGGTACATGGAGGTGTAAATGGAACACAAGCCAGGGAAGAGAGTGCAGAGATGGTTGCTATCGTCCTGACAACGCGTTTCGGGGAGTGGCCCTTTGTCAAGTCATAATCGGGTTCTGCTCATTAGAGATGAGGAGCTCAGCTGTTTAAAAATGATATAAAAATGTCATGCTTTTAACAAAACTGAATAAATAAAATTGTAAATCTCTGCTTCTCAAAGCTGTTTAACAACCATAATGTGCAATAAAGAAAGTACTCTAAAGATATAACTTTTTTTTTCTTTACAATTTTAAATTGTATTGGTTGATTCTTTATGTAAAGAAGTTGTATTAGAATTATTTGATATTCTCTACTTTAGTGTTTACTATTGTGTCTTCATGACCATGAAAAATTATTTTTTTCAGATTTTTCTGTATCTCACAGCTGTACTAATCAGTGCACTTCTGGAAGTCTGTTTATAGTTGGGGTCCTTTTACGCGGGCATCACCAGTTCAGTCACAATTTGTGCTAGGAAGATCCATCGCACATCCATCCTAAGTTCAGTTCAGTTTACAACAGCTATTGCATTTTTTACACGTCCATTTTTTTTAGTTGTTGAGGAATGTAGTCATAGGTTACAAAAGTATATTGTTGCCTAAAAATGGACCTAAACGGATAACATTCATATATGTACGTGAAGGTACCGGCGCCAATTAAAAAATGTGTATAAACTATTATAAGCAATAGGCTGCAGTCTAAAAGCAGTTGTTCTATTTGTACAATGCCTGTGATTCTGGTTAATTTGTGAAAGAGAACCGCGCCAATCACTCTAGTTGGATCATATATCCACTTGTGCCAAAAAATATATATATTGTATACCAGAAATGTGAAAATAAAATAAAATTAATTATACCCATATCTATTTAGACAGGTTAATTTGGTTGTCTGCAAGCTGGTGGTAAGTAGGCTTGGTTTTTTCCTGGGCATTCCCCAGGCCTTGTTGTTATCTGCTTTAGCCTTCCAATGCCACTTACTGCGATAGCCAGCTGTAGAGGGGGGCGGTGGACACGTTTTTGTTATCACTTAGTGTTTGTATTGGTCCAGCAGCGCACCTACACCTTTGCAGCCATTGTGCTATCTGCTGGGGGTTTGGTGTGCTCCTGTACCTTTAAGAAGGGGTGGCTCCCCTTCAGTCCACCTGCCCTCATCTACCCATTAGAATGTATGTGCCTCCACTGTGGGGACACTCTTAGTTTAGTGTTAGGACCACAGATATCAGGGTGCCTTGACGAGGCTCTGTGGCTTACGCATGCGTTTGCAAATGCGTGCGGACTAAACCCCTGTTTTTAACGCACCTGTTAGACAGGTTAATTTGGTTGTCTGCAAGCTGGTGGTAAGTAGGCTTGGTTTTTTCCTGGGCATTCCCCAGGCCTTGTTGTTATAACCATATCTATTTATACCAAAGGAGATATTGCTATCTCCCTTTCTTTGCATTCATATATTCATATAGTCATTCATTCAACAATCATATACATTAGTTTAAATCCGTTTACATCCATTTATGTCCACAAAAATGGAAAAAGATGTAAAACTTTTCCATTTTTGTCTGCGGACATAAATGGAATCGGATCTAAGCAGATCTAAACAAACGTATTGTCCATAGACATACAATATGGTGCAGCGCTCTGATGGTTCAGGGCACCAGATGCTTTTAAACCACATCTAGACTGCACACACAGTGTTTGCCATGTATTCCAATAGCCCTAGTTCACACAGTGAGGTCAGTTTCAGTGCTTACAACAAAAGTAAAACCTGTTGCATTTTTTGTTTTGCTTGGAATGCATCAAAACACGTGTAACTGCACCCGGGATGTATATTGTCTTAATGAAAATAAAGATTTTTCATGTATCAAAAAAAAGGAGGAAAAAAACATACTAGACTGCATTGAAAATGAGTCAAAAAAGTATCAAAATGCAAATAAATGTGCATGCAAAAACGCATCCAAAACACTGAAATTGTGGTGTGAACAAGCCCACAGTCTGGATCCATCTAAAAATCTGGCAGTCACATCCAAACGGATCGACCATGTGAAAGGACTAGTGGAATAGTTGGGATGATACTGTTTATCAGTAAAAGCTTAGTGATATATTTTTAAAGCCCCTAAAATTAAACCTGTACTGAGAGAAATAAGTATGGTGCTATCAATATTGTATGGACAAGAAATTTGTATTCTCAAAGAAGACAATGCACACACGTTACAACGAATATACACTGAATTTACTAATAAGTGTGAGTTTCTATAAAATATATCCCAGCTAAGCTGTCTAGTGTCAAAAATAAAAATGGGATGTCAGCATCTTTAAATATGAATACCCTTTTTAGCTTTTAAACTGTGTTGTTATTGACAGACTATACCATATATGTATTTTTATTTTTGTCTAGTTCCACTTTATACCATTATCCAGTGGTGTCACTAGGGTTGGTGTCACCTGGTGCGGTAAAACATGGTGTCACCCCCCAATAATTTTTTTTCCCATATAACACTGCCCTGGGGATAGCAGACAATAGCATCATTGGCATTGATGATTTGATTTGGATCTTGGAACTGACCTGCTGACACAGTGTGTTGCTTGCTGGATGGGATCTGAAGGCCGCAGGGAAGACGGCAAGATGCTGCGATCTGCCGACAACAAGGTGAGTTGAGTTGCTTGCTGGACCGTGGGCATGGTGGAAGGTATCTGATGGCTACAGCCAGGGAAGATGGCAAGATGCTGCTGTGACCTTCTGCTTGCTGGACAGATCTGTGTGGGTGTGGGTCACTCAGGTGCAGACACCCCACCCACACCACCCCCCTTAACAGACCAGCTTAGGGTTACTCAGCTACCATACATGGGTGGCGGACACAGCAGCACCCCCCCCCCCCATTCCTGGTTATCAGACCAGCTCAGGGTGGGCGGCTCAGTCAGCTACTATACCTATATATAATATAGCTGCAGCATCCCCCACCCCGTTAACAGATGGTCTGAAACCAGGGGGGGGGGGGGGTGCTGCTGAACACATCTATATTATATATAGGTAAAGTAGCTAACTGAGCTGCCCACCCTGAGCTGGTCTGATAACCAGGAATGGGGGGGGGGGGGGGTGCTGCTGTATGCTATGTTAGTTTTAAATATATATATATATATATATATATATATATATATATATATATATATATATATATAATATAGCAGTCACAGCTATATTAATTATATAGAATAAATATATATTTATTCTATATTATATTATATATAACTAACATAGATGTACAGCAGCACACCAGGTGTAGATAAACAGTGACCCACACCCACATCAGATCCGTCCAGCAAGCAGAAGGTCACAGCAGCATCTTGCCATCTTCCCTTGCTGCAGCCATCAGATATCGTCCACCATGCCCACGGTCTAGCAGGCAACTCAACTTGTTGTCGGCAGGTCACAGCATCTTACCATCCTCCCTGCGGCCTTCGGATCCCATCTAGAAAGCAACACAAGATGTTAGCAGGTCAGTTCCAAAATCCAAATCAAATCATCAATGCCAATGGTGCCATTGTCTGCTGTCCCCAGGGCAGTGTTATATGGGTAAAAAAAATTATTGGGGGGGGGGTGACACCATGATTTACCGCACCAGGTGACACCAACCCTAGTGATGCCACTGCTCCTGGGGATGATAAAAAAAATAATAATGTGTGTATATGGTGTTGTACAGTCTACACTCTCCTGTCTTCCTTGACTCAGGCACATACTAAAATCTGATGTAGCAGAAAATTCAGTTTAATTATACATGCTGAAAAAATAAACCTGCATAAAAGTTTTTGTAAGAAAAAAATGTAATCAAGGACAGAAGTTAAATCATTTACTTGAGTCAAATAATGAACATACAATATTAAAGGGCTGTATAGATTTTATGCAAAATACAGTCATAAAATGATTTGCAAGTATAAGTAGTGAAATGTGATAAATTATTCAGCTTGAGAACTGAAGACAAAAAGTTATTGCATAATAAAATGTGAGAATTTATTTTATTCATTCGGAATAGTGTTGAGAACAGCATACATTTTTTTAATTATTTTCGTTTTTTTCTTAAGCCACTTATTTATGATGCAGTGCAGGTAAAAGCTAAAACAGTCAAAAAATAAAACCCTAAACTGAATTTCCTTTTTTATAGTTTAATGTATTTACTCCACAGTAAAATGCAACTATTTAGCCTTTGTATAACAAACATGCAGGAAGTATGGTTGATGTTCATTTTTAGGGATGGGCGAAGAGTTCGGCCCAAGCATAAGTTCAGACGTTCGGCGAACAGCGAACAATATGCGGTGTTCAGGGCAAATTCAAAAGCCGTAGAACACCGTTAAAGTATATGGAACACTAACATGAAAAATCAAAAGTGCTAATTTTAAAGGCTTATATGCAAGTTATTGTCATAAAAAGTGTTTGGGGACCTGGGTCCTGCCCCAGGGGAAACGCATCAATGCAAAAAAAAGTTTTAAAAACGGCCGTGATTGTAATAATGCTTAAAGTGAAACAGTAAAAATTAAAAATGCCTTTAAATATCGTGCCTAGGGGGTGTCTATAGTATGCCTGTAAAGTGGCACAGTTTTCCCATGTTTAGAACAGTACCACAGCAAAATTACATTTCTAAAAGGAAAAAAGTTATTTAAAACTTATCGTGGCTGTAATGAATTGTCAGGTCTCAGCAATATAGATAAAACTCATTAAAAAAACGGCATGTAAAATGTAAAAAAAAATAAAAAATTGTGTGGGGGTCCCCCCAAAATCCATACCAGGCCCTTCGGGTCTGGTATGGAAATTAAGGGGCACCCTGCGCCAAATGAAAAAAAAATGGTGTAAGGGTCCCCCCCAAAATCCACACCAGACCTGTGTGGTATGGATTTTAATGGGAACCCTGCACCAAAATGTTTAAAAAAATGGCGTAGGGCCACCCAAAATCCATACCAGACCCTTATACACTTAGGGACAAATCCTTTATTAAAAGATAAAAAAAAAAAAAATGTGCCGCGATGTCCATTCATCTTCTATCACGCCGAGCCAAAAAAAGAAAAAAAAAACGCAACACCTCCGCCTCCATGGGAGGCTCCAGCCGAGTGACGCTTTTTCTTGGTGACAACTCTTATATAGCTGAGGACGGGGCCACCCGGTGATGTAAATGGGTAACTCCGCCCCCCTCTGGCGCCTCGTGACGTTAGAGGAAGGCGGGGGTCACCCGTTTACGTCACTGAGTGGCCCCGCCCTCAGCTATATAAGAGCTGTCACCAAGATAAAGTGCCACTCAGCGGGAGCCTCCCATGGAGGCGGAGCTGTTGCGTTTTTTTAAATCTTTTTTTGGCTCGTCGGCGGTGTGATAGAAAAATGGACAACGCGGGACATTTTTATTTTTTTTATCTTTTAATAAAGGACTTGCCCTAAGTGTCCCTAATACCTCAAATCTATCACATTTTAATCTGAAAAATTGGGAAAAGGTTGCAGACTCAAAAGGTAAATAGATGTACAGACACCAGCTTGCCTAAATCTAGTCACTAATGGACTGACATAGAGCTTCCAATCAGGTCCACCTGAAAAACCAACAGAAGGGCCTGATTGGAACGCCCATGTGAAAGGTTTTTGTTACCACCAGCACTGACTTTTGACTATTCACCTCAACAATGCCACAATATTTAACTCACATTTACAAGAGAATTGCTTCTGGTGAAAATTTGATAATCCGTGGGGCACATGCAAATAAAGTGTCCTTAAGCCTAGGTTCACATTGGAGCAATTTATCATGCAATTTGTGAGATCAAATCACACGACAAGTCGCAGCCTATTGGAGGCAATGGCACTTTTCCAATTGGTGTGACACCGATTTTGTGGCACAGCGCTGATTTGCAAAAGTAGTTTCTGCACTACTTTTGCCGATTTCAGGTGCGACTTCAATAGACATCTGTGCATGAAGCCACACAGATGTCTATCAAGTAGCACCTGAAATCACTCTGACCTTGCTACTTTGAAATCGCGCTACTTCAAGTGAAGTAGCGCGATTTCAAAGTAGCATAAATGTGAACCAGGGCTAACAAGTGGCTGCTAAAGCATGTTGCGGAAGTGGTCGTGAGATTTAAACAGAGATCCGACCCATACAGGAATATTGTGCTTACATTGAATACTAAATCTGTGATGTCAGTTCAAACTGCAAATTAAATGCATGTTAATTATGTCAGAAATTCAAAAACTGCTACAAATCCCATAGTCCATAGTCTATCGTAGGAGAAAGCAAGAAAGGGTGGCTATGTTCCTACATACAGTAGGAGTATGGAGAACAAATGTAGCCGCCCTCTTAAAGGAAGTCATATCACAGCAGAAAAAAAAAAGAAATTTGGAGGAGGCTGAAAATATCAGAAGATTCCTTTTTGAGTTAAAGTGGTTGTATAGTGTTTTTTTTTTACTTTTACCTACAGGAAAGCCTATAATAAGGCTTACCTGTAGGTAAAAAAAAATATCTCCTAAACCTGTATGGCTTAGGAGATATTCCCCTCGCAATGAGCCGTTGACTGCAGTGCCACAGTCGCACAAGGGAATTCTCGGCTGAAAGCCCGGTGGCCGCCAGACCCTGCCGGGAGGAAATATCCTGCGCGCATGCATGGGAGTGACGATATCGCGGCTCCGGCCACTCACAGTGCCGGACCGCGATACCTGGAAGACACGCCGAGGGAACATGTCAGCTCCCTCGGCGTGGATTGGGCGAGATGTCGGGGCTAGGGATGAGCTTCGAGTTTGAGTCAAACTCATGTTCGACTCGAACATTGCCTGTTCACCAAACAGCGAACACCCTGTAAAAGTCTATGGGAGAAATCTAAAGTGCTAATTTTAAAAGCCTATATGCAAGTTATTGTCATAAAAAGTGTTTGGGGACCTCGGTCCTGCCCCAGGGGACATGTATCAATGCAAAAACAAAATTTTTTTCAGGAGCAGTGATTTTAATAATGCTTAAAGTGAAACAATAAAAGTGTAACATTCCTTTAAATTTCGTACCTGGGGGGTGTGTATAGTATGCCTGTAAAGGGGCGCATGTTTCCCATGCTTAGAACTGTCCCTGCACAAAGTGTCATTTTTGCAGGAAAAAAAGCTATTTAAAATCACTCACGGCTATAATGAATTGTCGGCTCCCGTAATACAGAGAACAGTCATTTAAAGTCATTGATTAAAAAAAAGCGTTGGGTTCCCCCCAAATTCAATTACCAGGTCCTTCAGGTCTGGTATGAATATTAAGGGGAACCCCTGGTCAAATTAAAAAAAAAAAATGATGTGGGGTTCCCCCTAAATATCCATACCAGACCCTTCAGTTCTGGTATAGATTTTAAGGGGAACTCCACACCAAATTTAAAAAAAAATGGCATGGGGGTCCCCCTCAAAATCCATACCAGACCCTTATCCGAGCACGCAACCTGGCAGGCCGCAGGAAAAGAGGGGGGGACGAGAGAACGCTCCCCCCCTCCTGAACCGTACCAGGCCACATGCCCTCAACATTGGGAGGATGCTTTGGGGGTCTGTGACCCCTCAAATCACCATGTCCCCATGTTGATGAGGAGAAGGGTCTCATCCCCACAACCCTGGCCGGTGGTTGTGGGGGTCTGCGGGCGGGGGCCTTATCAGAATCTGGAAGCCCCCTTTAACAAGGGCACCCCCAGATCCCGGCCCCCCCTGTTTGAAATGGTAAGGGGGTACAAAAGTACCCCTACCATTTCACAAAGAAAGTGTAAAAAATTGTTTAAAAAAAACACACAGACACCGTTGGGAAAAGTCCTTTATTAAAAAAAAAAAAAAAGATTCCAGCGGTGGTAATCCACTCTTGCTATCCAGCGATGGGTGATCTCTTCTCCGGGGTCCAGCGATGGCTGATCTCTTCTGACGACATCCAGCGCAGCGCATCCTGTCTCCATGGAGACACTGAAGGGATCCCGTCTTAGCAGAGGAGGCCCGGGCCACTCGTCACCTGACACTGCCCCCCTCTGATGCAACGCATGGGGGAAGCTGGGCTTCCCCAGTGATGTATCGTAACCCCGCCCCCCCCTCTGATGTAACGGAAACCTGCGTTACATCAGAGGGGGGCGGGGTCACCCGTACGTCACTGGGGAAACCCAGGCTTCCCCAGTGATGTAATTGTGACCCCGCCCCCTCTGACGCAAGGGAAAAGCTGGACTTCCCCAGTGATGTACGGATGACCACGCTCCACTCTGATGTAACGCAGGTTTCCGTTACATCAGAGGGGGGCGGGGTCACCCGTACGTCACTGGGGAAGCCCAGCTTCCCCCTTGCGTTGCGTCAGAGGGTGGCTGGGTCAGGTGACGAGTGGCCCGGTCCTCCTCTGCTCCATGGAGACAGGATGCGCTGTGCTGGACGTTGGAGAAGAGATCAGCCATCGCTGGACCACGGAGAAGAGATCAGCCATCGCTGGATAGCAAGAGTGGATTACCATCGCTTGAATCTTTTTTTTTTTTCTTTTTTTTTTAATAAAGGACTTTTCCCAACGGTGTCTGTGTGTTTTTTAACAATTTTTTACACTTTCTTTGTGAAATGGTAGGTTTGTTGATAATGCTGCGCCAATATTGGATAATTAAATAAAATTGGAAGGGGAACACAAATATCAAAACAATTAATATACAGAAAGAATAATGTTCATATAAGACGTAACCATGAAGGAACATACAAAATGAATTGGATAATAAAATCCAGTAGTGGCTGTAATAGTCCTATTTATATATCTTCTTTAGAGCGCAAAGTCTGATTCCATGTAGCCAACAAACTTGTAGTACTCAGAAAACACCACCGTGACAGGTCTATATTATCACACTGTGACATGCAGAAGTTTTGTTCGATCCCAACCACCTGTTAGATTGAACGCTTACCAGATGGCTGTATACACAGAGCACTGTATGTAAAGCCTGCAGCTTCCAAGGTAAACGATAACTGGTAGGACCGATCAACCCAGGAACAATTCATTCAAATGGGAAAGAAGGATCTCTGCACCGTCCGCTCCACCCAGAAACATCCAACTAATTATCTCAGATACATAAAAGAAGGGGGCCGCCCATAGCGTGATACTGATATAAAATTGTTTATTTAGCTCAAAAAGATTAAAAGCACTTACATAAGTAAGAAGAAAACGAGCACAATGTAAAACACACTGCCGGCCGGTCAGTGTAAACCCGTCCCCCGTTCAGAGTCTGCGTGGTGGCGTTGCTGCGTACCACGCAGACTCTGAACGGGGGACGGGTTTACACTGACCGGCCGGCAGTGTGTTTTACATTGTGCTCGTTTTCTTCTTACTTATGTAAGTGCTTTTAATCTTTTTGAGCTAAATAAACAATTTTATATCAGTATCACGCTATGGGCGGCACCCTTCTTTTATGTATCTGAGATAATTAGTTGGATGTTTCTGGGTGGAGCGGATGGTGCAGAGATCCTTCTTTCCCATTTGAATGAATTGTTCCTGGGTTGATCGGTCCTACCAGTTATCGTTTACCTTGGAAGCTGCAGGCTTTACATACAGTGCTCTGTGTATACAGCCATCTGGTAAGCGTTCAATCTAACAGGTGGTTGGGATCGAACAAAACTTCTGCATGTCACAGTGTGATAATATAGACCTGTCACGGTGGTGTTTTCTGAGTACTACAAGTTTGTTGGCTACATGGAATCAGACTTTGCGCTCTAAAGAAGATATATAAATAGGACTATTACAGCCACTACTGGATTTTATTATCCAATTCATTTTGTATGTTCCTTCATGGTTACGTCTTATATGAACATTATTCTTTCTGTATATTAATTGTTTTGATATTTGTGTTCCCCTTCCAATTTTATTTAATTATCCAATATTGGCGCAGCTTTACCCATTCATATGATTCTATGTGTGAGTATCCCACTTCTAGCAGCAGCCTTTTAGGTTAGGTTTTCTTCCTCCCCCTATTTTTTTTGTAACTTCTTTTCATGTGTAGCGCGGTTTATTTATTTTTATTTTTATTTTTATTAGGTTTGTTGATAAGCTCCCCGCCTGCAGACCCCCACAACCACCGGCCAGGGTTGTGGGGATGAGACCCTTCTCCTCATCAACATGGGGACATGGTGCTTTGAGGGGTCACAGACCCCCAAAGCATCCTGCCAATGTTGAGGGCATGTGGCCTGGTACGGTTCAGGAGGGGGGGCGCTCTCTCATCCCCCCCTCTTTTCCTGCGGCCTGCCAGGTTGCATGCTCGGATAAGGGTCTGGTATGGATTTTGAGGGGGACCCTCACGCCATTTATTTTTTTAAACTTGGCGTGGAGTTCCCCTTAAAATCCATACTAGACCTGAAGGGTCTGGTATGGATATTTAGGCGGAACCCCACGTCATTTTTTTTTTTTAATTTGACCCGTGGTTCCCCTGAAGGGCCTGGTAATTTAATTTTTTTTATCAATGACTTTCAATGACTGTTCTCTGTATTACGGGAGCCGACAATTCATTATAGCCGCGAGTGATTTTAAATACCTTTTTTTCCTGCAAAAAAGACACTTTGTGCAGGGACAGTTCTAAGCACGGGAAACATGCGCCCCTTTACAGGCATACTATACACACCCCCCAGGTACGAAATTTAAAGGAATATTACACTTTTATTGTTTCATTTTAAGCATTATTAAAATCACTGCTCCTGAAAAACGTCCGTTTTTAAAACTTTTTTTTGCATTGATACATGTCCCCTGGGGCAGGACCCAGGTCCCCAAACACTTTTTATGACAATAACTTCCATATTAGCCTTTAAAATTAGCACTTTTGATTTTTGAATGTTCGAGTCCTATAGACTTTAATAGGGTTCTAAAGTTCACACAAACTTTAGGTCTGTTCCAGGTTCTGATGCGAACCGAACAGGGGGTGTTCGGCTCATCCCTAGTCGGGGCCTCGTTCAAAGGTAAGTATTTCATAATGAGCTAGTATGCGGTGCATACTAGCTCATTATGCCTTTTCGCTTGCAGGTCTGAAAAAAAAAAAAAAAACGTCAGCAGGGATATACAACCGCTTTAAGAATACTAACTTAACCGCTTCAGCACCGGGCCATTTTATACCCTTCCTTACCAGAGCACTTTTTGAGATTCGGCACTGCATCGCTTTAACTAACAATTGCGCGGTCGTGCGACGTTACACCCAAACAAAATTGACGTCCTTTTTTTCCCACAAATAGAGCTTTCTTTTGGTGGTATTTGATCACCTCTGCGGTTTTTATTTTTTGCGCTATAAACAAAAGAAGAGTGACAATTTTGAAAAAAAAACACAATATTTTTTACTTTTTGCTATAATAAATATCCCATTTTTTAAAAAAAAAACATATTTTTTCCTCAGTTTAGGCCGATACGTATTCTTACTACATATTTTTGGTAAAAAAAAAAATCGCAATAAGCGTATATAGATCGGTTTGCGCAAAAGTTATAGCATCTACAAAATAGGGGATGGATTTATTGCATTTTTTTTTATTTTACTAGTAATGGCGGCGATCTGCGATTTTTTTTTCATGACTGCGACATTGCGGCGGACACTTCGGACACTTTTGACACATTTTTGGGACCATTCACATTTACACAGCGATCGTTTCTATAAAATTGCAGTGATTACTGTGTAAATGTGACTGGCAGGGAAGGGGTTAACACTAGGGGGCGCTGCAGGGGTTAATATGTTCCCTAATGTAATGATTCTAACTGTGGGGGGAGGGGACTCACAAGGGGAGGAGACCGATCGTTGTTCCTCCGTACTGGGAACACATGATCGGTCTCCTCGCCACTGATAGGACGTGGAGCTGTGTGTTTACACACACAGCTCCACGGTCCCGCATGGTCCCGTTGTTTTAACGGGCAATTGCGGGGGCCCGGCGGACATCGCGGCCGCTGGGCACGCGCACCGGGTCCCGAGCGACGCAGCGGGCGCGCGCGCGCCCCCCCTAGGCGGCCGGGAATGGGAGGACATCATATGACGCCCACCCAGGATGGGAGATCCACCTTGTGGGCGTCATATGTACATGGGCGGGTATTGAAGTGGTTAAATAGATTTTTTTCTACAATCAGAGTGTAATTTTAAAGGACTTAAACATGGGGAAATATGCATGTAGAGCAGTTCACAATAGGGCTGCACATTAATGAGAACAGGAATTGATGGAAAGCTAACCACCCCCCACGTCAGACACGGAGAGAGGCTTACTTACTAATAAGAGTTGAGAATGTTCAAAAAATAAATTATGTGAAGATTCACTTGAATTACACAATCATGTGAAAATAAAATATCTATTTAGTTCACCTGCACAGCATTAGATAAATGAAGTGAATATGCACTCAATATTTATTGTGTGAACATTTTCAACTCTTTCAGTAGATCAGCTTCAATATTGTGTAGATCTGTAATTCTTTTCCACATGAAGGTAGATCAAGTTCATATATGACCCAGTATGTAATTAGGGTTTACTTGTCTCAGTACTTGATAAAGGAGGCTGATTGATTTTCTAATAGGCAGAAATGCACTACAGTGATATAGTATTTATATAAAAATATAAACTTCAAACATTACTTTAAGATAAACACTCTAATAGTAACTTAAATATATGTATATTCCAAGTTCCATTTACCATGCTGTGCAGACATTCTGGGATTTTGTAAAATGACTGAAAATAGGTCATGAATTCAAACTTTTGCAGCAACATAATGAGATTGCCAATTATATCAAGGTGCTTTAAAGTGTTTAGACTTTGAAGTTAGGGGTATTCAGATTAAAAGATACTTTTAATTTAAAAAAAGAAACACCAAAGCATTTCCAAACTTTTCAGTACAACATTGCCTTTTTTAAACACAAACTATCCCCCCATTACAATTCAGAACAAGGAATTTATTTCTCATTTAAGGCCAGCTGTGTGCCTCAAACCATTGTTTTATGGTAGAAGTACAGGATATAATGATAGTAACATTTATTAAAAATGCAATGTTACTTAGTATTTCCTGTTAATGTTTTTTTAGCTTCCTTTTAGCCCCTGACAGATTTATTCTGTCTCAAAAAGATCTCAACATAACATACGAAAGAATGAAATACATGAAAAATCGAACTCTTTTTCTACTTTTAAAGTAGATAAAAGACAATTTTAACGTGAACCTGTCCTTATTCCATACATATTAGATTTAACATATCCTGTGAATCTACTTCACTGGCAAAAAATGTGGTTCCCTTTCTGTTGTTATTCATTTGTCTCATTGCCCGACACTTTTTTCCAAGCACCGCCAACACTTTCAAGAGTGTCAAAGGCTTTCTGCACCAGACAGATGCAGCTGCTCCCATTACCTGGCCCTGGTATCGCTAGAAATTCTTGAAGCCTTAAAGAATCTAAAAAGCTTTGAAAACTTCAGTGCACATAGTAGAGGTGACCCAGACAGCTGCCAGGAGCCAGGGATGAAGGGCTACACTCTCCAAACCCCAAAGAGGCACAATCATTTATATATATGGGATTGAGCCTGCGGCTGCTGCCCTGCCACAGTAAATGTACTGTGGTGGGGCAGCAAATGGTAAATCTAAGAGTATGTTATGGGTGCAAGTATGCATTTATTTTATTTGCTCATGCCCCTTTAAGTCCCTACCACTGTTAAAACTATTTGACCCCACCCACTGTTGACCACGATGTACTATGCGTACCCCATTACTACCCTCCTTGGGGCACCCAAAGGTGTCCCAGGTCTTTTAAAATCCTATAGTTTATACTACAAAAAAATTGCTGCGCTGCTAAAGTGTTCAGGTTTGGCTTGAAGAAAAGGTGGCAACACCAGCTGCCTAGTCAGAGGAAAGCAGCAGCACTTAATGTAACGATTTCAAGCCTCACCTCTGCAGCAGATTAGGAGGGGCCCTGTCTATACAAAAGAAGAGACCCCAGAAGTGGGTCCTTATTCTTTCCCAGCAGCACCCCTTCTAATCTGCACCAGGTGAGGTGAGGCCTCGAAATTGCTTAATTCATTGAGCTGATTTCAAGCCTCACCAGCGGAATAGGAGGGGAGAAGGAAGAAGAGTGCACAAAGGCAGACCTTATTAAAGATCAGCTTCTTGGATCACTATTTTCCTGGTGGAGCCCCTCCTAATTGGATATGGAAGTGAAGATTGAAATCGCCTCATAAAGCGCTGCTGCTTCCTTCTGGCACTGCAGCCAGGGTTGCCACCTTTTCTTCAAGCTAAAGCCAAACAATTTAGCGGCTAACAGCAATTGATTTTTCATTATTCAAACCTGTATGTGGTGATTGTGTAGGCCTTCACGCTATATGTGCAGTGAGTCACTATTACTAATACTTTGAAATGACATATATATATATATTTTTTTTTTTTTTATTACAATCCTATGGCTGATTTATTTATTATGCACAACTATTTATAGCCCATGGGACTTTAACGAGAAACACCTCAAATAATGTAAAATATAAGAATATGTATTGTTTACAAATGTGTTTTACTTAAAATAACAAGTTGTAATACATATATATCAACAATACAAACAGAGTGCATTTTCAAATACATAGCATTAAAAAAATACAAATTGGAAACCTTGCATTGATAATGGATGGTCTATACCTGTATCCACCGTCAGCTTAAAGAGGCTATGCTGACGCTCTCTGCGCGTTTCGCGAGATAGGAAACTCGCTTCCTCAGGAGAAGCACATAGAAATATCTGGAGATTAAAAACATACATAAATGTAAAAAAAAAGAAGAGGGGAGAGGGAAGAAGGGGAAGGGGAGGGGAAAGGGGGGGGGAGGAGATGAAGGGAAAAAACACATATCAGACCTCACATTCCTGACTTACAGTTATTTGAAAGATTGTAGTAAACTTCCAAGCCAAGATGAGACCACACGTAAATAGAAATAAGTGAAACTTCCAAATGTGTTCAATGTAAGAAGCCGGATGGAGCCGCCCAAAGGTCCACAAAATTCTACCCGGGAGTTGTGGAAAAGTGGGGGATAAAAAGGGACGGACGCTCTCGATGCAAGCATGGCATCACTGCGAAGCCCAGTGTTGGGAAAGTACACAGGTTTAACAGAATAAAAATTAACCTGGTAAGTTTTCACACAGAAGAAAAAACAGGGGAAAAAACATAGGGAGTAGCTCATAGGTAGATGTGTCCTGTAATGGACAAGTATACGGTGATGTGAATGAATATAGAAGATATGAGTGCATGTGTGTATAACAAAAATATATATATATATGGTGTCAAATACCAGATATGCAGAATGTCAAACGTATGTGTGATGACCAATATTACTATTGGATAGGGTGAAAATGAATCGGTAAAATAGTGAAAAAAGTCAGCTGAAAGTCAGCTGAATGTCGAATTGTAGTTGGAATAACAAAAAATAAGTAATATCCAATGTACCAATAATAGTGATAATATAAAAGATGCAATGAAGGAATGAAACAAGTAGTGAAGCAATGGTAGATGTAAAGTGACAAATGATGAAGAAAAATTCTGAAGAGCCTGGGACTTCCCAAGAGTCCAAAAACCCACAACAAGATTTATCAAAAACAAATCGAAAACAAAAAACACATGAGGAAAAACATGAAACTACCACCCATGAATCATCAACAGGATGATGCATCCAATCCCCATACTGTGAATGAAAGTGAATCCTTAAACACCAAAACAAACACAGTGGGGGTCATTTACTATACCACCAATATATGATCCTGCAGTCCCGGAAAATAGCACCCAATTAAGGCCAATTAGGACTTCAACTATCAGAAAACTGAAAATTTTATTCAAATACTTACCGTAATTTTCCTTTCCTGACGAGCTCCATGGCAGCACAGCTGGGTATAGGCTTCACCCCCATGCTTCCAGGACTTAACTCATTTAAATTTGAGCCCACCTACAGCCTCAGTGTTCTGTAATTAGTCCTACCAAGCTGGGTGGGATCTGTGCTGGCATAGAGCTCGTCATGACAGGAAAATTACGGTAAGTATTTGAATTCAATTTTCCATTTTTCCTGACGGGAACTATTCTGACTAAAAAAAAACAGAAGCCAGGATGCCTCTGCCAAACTCCACTGTCATTAAGCCATGAATATGAATATTTTGGTGCCCACGTAGCTGCCTTGCAGACAGTTTCAGACACTCTGCCTGCTGCCACTCTCAAGGTCGAGACCCTTCTAGTGAAGGGTGCTGTGATTCTCCTGGCACAGCCAACCCTTTCAACTTGTAGGCCAAGGAGATGAGCTTTACCAACCAAGAGGCAATATTCTTGCTGGAAGCCGAAAAAACATTATGTGTTCCACCTGGAATGACAAACAGATGCTCCGACTTCCTGATGGCAGAAGTCGCCTTGATTAAACATTTTAAAGCTTGGCCCACATCCAATGGGCTAATTTCTTGAGTAATCCCCAAAAGGAACATAGAAGGACAACCTCTTGTGTGATATGGACTCTGAAGATCAGTTCAGGCACAAATTTGAGCATTGGCATGAGTACCACCCTGTCTGGGAAGTACGCGAGTATAGGTTCTTTAAACCCAAAGGCCACCAATGCTGACTCTCTTCTGGCTGATGTTATTGCCACCAGTAAAGCAGTTTTCAGTGAGAGGTACCACAGGGTGATTGAAGGCATCTGATGGAACAGCAATGGGAGATCCCATTTCGGAAACAATTTGAGGTTTCAACCAAATTGCATCATGAAAAACAGTATAATTAGGTGTTGGATGCCCACTGTATGCCGGTGAAGGCAGAGATAGCCTAAATGTGTGCCTATAGCATACTTACGCATAGACCTTAATTAAGCCATGCCTGCAGGAATTTCAGAACAGACTTCTTAAGAGTCCAGTGTAAAATCTTGATCAGCAATAATACTGTGAATTAATTCCATATTCTACTATAGGCACGGTTAGCGATGTCCTTTCTTGCTTATTTACAATCTTCACAGAGAATTCAAAATCCATTAGCCTCTGCCTCTCTAGACCCAGGCCATCAGCCTGAGCCTGTCGGATGATGGATGGATGGGACTTTGGAGAAGATTTGTTCTTACATACAGAGGCAGTCAACCTTGACATGAGCAAATGGTACCAAGGCCCCTTTCGCCAATCTGGGATCATCACCAGAACTGTCAATTCCTCCGCCACAGCCTCAACTGGAAGATGAGAATCAGAGGGAGCAGCAGAAGGGCATAAGCTTTCTTGGAGATCCACTCTACAGTCAGCACCTCCACCCCGATTGCTTGCGGATTCTGGGCCCTTGAATGGAACTTCAGAAACTTGCTGTTGACTGGGGATGTGAGCGGTCTACCTCTGGAAGAAAAATACCAAGCTATGTTAGTTCTCGAAAGACTCGCAGTAGTCTGGACCATTCATTGTCGTCCTGGACAAATAGTTTGCTTGAAGAGTCTTCTGACCAGGCACATAGGCCACAGATAGCTGCAGAAGATTGATTTGGGCAGATTCTAGAATTAGAGAAACCTCCTTCAGAAGGGAGACACTGAGCCTTGTTTCCAGATGTAGGCCACAGTCATTGCGCTGTCCAACTTTACCAGGACAGGCTTACACCGGAACATTGCAGATGATTTCATTTCTTCAACCACAAGTTTAGGCCACTGGTCCAGAAACCCAACTTGAACGGGAGCGAGAGTTAAACTGAGCCTACCTGAGCTGCTGGAGCGAGGCGATTTCTATAGCTCAATCTGAGACGTGAAGGATGATATTTCTTCAAATATGGCCTAAAATGCTTGCCTTAATGGACCACGTGTCAATCACCAAAGCCGTACCTATGATCACACAGGAGCCACATAGTGCCCCTAATGAATGTATTTGGGAGGCACAATCCCAAAATAAGAGAAAGCATCCTGACATGGAACTCTTTACTGTCTTCTTGGTTTATGCGTTGGCTTCCTAGTTTTTCCTGGACTCCCAACCAGAAATGCAGAAGCTAACCTCTCTGGAGTGAGAGTGAGCGTGGAAACTGAGTCTTGAGTTTTTCGGTCTCCTTTAACTCAGCAGACATTCATTTGAGGCAGGAAGCCAAACTGACCACTATTAAATTTAGGCTTGACCTTCTACGATCAAGAAAAATGCAGTGATAGCATTTGTCCTTGAAGGCCACAACATCTTCTGATGGTAAGGACATGTATATGGCCAATCCTACAAGGGACACACACTGACCAGAGGGGTGATCCCAACCCCTGGACATCTTTCAGTTCAAAAGGGCATAACTTGGGGCGGAGCTAGCCGGAGACTAAGATGGCCACGTAGTGTAGGAGCTCCGTGCACAGCGGGACTTAAACGGCACCAAACACCTTGCCCAGGCACAATCCGGAGCCCTAAACACAGCGATCTGACCCTCTGATACCGGGGGATCGCACAGCCAAAATGCCGGGACGGAAGAACAAGCCTAACAGGCCGACACGCCTGATTCTTCTCATGCGGGCCTAAGCAAGATGGTGCCGGCCTTACATCCACTCCGGCAATGGCCGCTCCACATGGAGGAACACAAAACCACAGAAACGAAGCAATCCACCAAAAAATACAAAGTCTCTGCCAGCTACACCATCATCAGGGAGTCCAGAAAAGGCCAGATTCAAGCCGGATGCCATGGATGACAGCAATGAGGTGAGCTCACTCCCAGACTCAGGGGATGAGACTAGAGAACTACCAGACTCCATTGATACCTTCCCCACTAACGGCGAAAGAAGCTAGGCAAGCAATGACAGTGTGTGTAAGAGAATGGTCTATCACATCCCAAGTAATAATGAACACAAAAAAAAGTAGGCCTAGTGTGCATAAACACGGCCAGTACCCCTAAGCGATGTTTGTGAAACTTGATAGACGCAGACAAAATGTATATGCAATTCAAAAAACATTTATTGAGAAATATCCATGGAAGGATGTGTGCATAAAGTAACAGTGTTAAAAACTGTCAAAGAAGCATACAGGAAGCATACTAGAATTGACAATACCAAAAAATTGATTGGAGTATATGGTCTATCATATATATATATAGAGATTACAGACTTGTAGTACATGTGGAATCTAGGAAAACGCCGACATGTTTCGGACTTTTGTCCTTTTTCATAGGCAAATTTAAATCCTTTTCAATCACATCTAATGGTATGAACAAATAGGTATTAGTACATTACATCATTACATTACATTACATTACATTACATCATAATGCAAATAGTCAGAAAGGTAAATGAATGCCATAGTATTGGCCAAACAGACAATGTGTTGATAATGTGGTACTCACATGCAAGGAAAATAGCCCCTTGTATATATAATAGACATCACGGCCAGGTGTAGGCCAAAGGGTTAGCGTATGCTGTAGTATGCTGTCGGTGCTCATAAAAGCATGTAAACTGCCACATAGATAATGGCGGACTGGTGAGCCTCCAATGCTGCAAGACCTCTGTAAGAGACAGGTATTAAACCCGTGTCTTAGATGCCATGGGCCAATAGAGTATGAGTGCTGAAAGATATGATACAAAATTGTATATATGAGGTAGGGGTAAGGAGGTATATATAAGGCGTAATAAAACCCATCAAGCAAATGAATGCCAGAGAGTAATAATTACCTGTATAGAAGCAATATGCAGTGTGTATCCCCAAAGAACGCCAGGAGCCGGACAGCATGCCCAATGCCACCGGCTCCGGCTAGTTATAGTGGGGAAAATGAGAGGGATCAGCTGTGAAAGGGCGCCAAAAAGCTCACAGCTGCTAAATTTTGATTGGCCAGGGCGGGAGGGCGGCAGCGCCAATAGGCTACATGCCGTCCGTCTGGTGAGGCCTCTGACGTACAGGCGCTGGGTGCGGGCACGCCCGGTGGGGCGGAGCCGCGTCCAGCGTCATGACATCACCGGCGCGGACGGAAGTTCCCCATCTGTCAGCGCTTCACACTGGAGCGCAAACAGGAAGGGCGCCACATCTAGGAGCGCCCAGGGAGAGATGACATGCGCATGCGCCAAAACGGAATCAGGCGCAGCTGTAGGCATAAAGACCAGTATGTGCAGCAGGGAAAAACTAACCTGATGCAAAGTATTGCAATTAATTTGCAATGGGGATATTATAACCGTGCATGTGTGTCCACAGAAATTGTCTAAAATACAGAATATTCTGAAAGACAAAGATATATATAAAGGTTAGGCACATACATAGGGAGTGCTGACAATATGGTATACATAGCACATTGGTTTAACATGATGGTATGCAAAAAAATTTGAGACAATTGAGATACAGAATTATATATTATGCACGCTGTATAAATGAGGGAAATTATAAATCCAGTTCGCAAACACCGGACTGGAACCCCTCAAGGCAGGGTTTGAAATTGAATGCCTCATTGAGGCCAGGAGGTGAGGTAGCATTGAGGTGGAAAATCCACCTCAATTCACTCTGTAAAAGGGCCTTGTTATAATCCCCTCCTCTGTTGTGGGGGGGGGGGGGGGGATATGATCAAGTGCTTTAAAAAGTATTTTAGGAGTATGGTCAGGGTATAATAGCTCACAGTGTCGTCCAATAGGGAGATCAGGGTCTTTTTTATTTATACTTAATAAGTGGCAATAGATACGTTTCCAGAAGGGTAATTCCATCTTTCCCACATAAAAACACCTGCATTCACATTCCAGAAGATAAACGATGCCGACTGAGCGGCAATTAACATAGTGTTGAGGAAAAAATTGTCGACCGTTAGGTAAAAAATTGTTTTTGGTAGTTTTGCACAGATACCTGCAGTAATTGCAATTACTGCAGGGAAAGGTGCCCAATAGTTTGGTATGAGATTTGATGGGTGTCGTGTATTCACTCCTGATGAGTTTATCCCAGAGAGATGGGGCCCGTCTGTATGTAAGTAGGGGGCGCGTGGGTACAAAAGGTGAGAGAGAATGGTCAGTAGTTAATATATGCCAATATTGAGAAAGTATGTCTGTAACTTGACGATATTGTTGACAATACGTTGTTATAATTCTGAGGGGAGGGCATACATCTTTATTGATGGAAGTTGATAATAGTGCCTGTGTGTCCCCACTAACGGCCAACCAGTCATAGATACCATGCTTAAAGAGATGTTAGTTTCTCTGAGGGGCTCACTTCACTCAGACATGGTGGCATGCATGCACAAATTTGGTACTGAGCTTAGGTCAGTATCGGAAAAAGTGACACACATAGAACATAAGATGGGGGGATATGCTACCACAATAAACGACTTGGTGGATGCAGATGAGGCCAAAGATGAAGAAATAGAGTCAATAAAAGCCAAAATGGCCGACATTGAAGACAGGTCCAGGAGGAACAACGTAAAGATTAGAGGGGTCCCCGAATCTGTCCAGCAACAAGATCTAAAAATGTATGCTACCCAATTATTCGCAGCTATCATGCCGGATCTTTCCGAACTGGACTATACGGTGGATAGGATCCACAGACTTCCCAAGCCTAGCTTCCTATCTGAAAACATCCCCAGAGATGTGATATTGCGACTGCATTTTTACCACACTAAAGAAAGGTTAATGTCTGTCAGCAGAAGCAAAGAAGGCATCCCAGCACCGTATTCCAACTTTCAATTTTATGCTGACCTCTCCCAATACATGCTCCCGAAGCGTAGAAATCTAACAACTATAACAAAAGCTCTGAAAAAAACACAAACTTATCTACAAATGGGGGTTCCCCACAAAGCTTATCGTCACGAAAGACGGAAAAGATTTTATCATGGAATCAGTCTCCAAAGGAATGTCTCTGTTAAACACATGGGGCATTATCCCAGACCCACCACCAAGCTCCAGCAGGAGTCCCCCTAGGATTCAAGATCCTGAATGGTGAACAGTAGACCGCAGAAATGCCCGCACGCACGTTTAACCCACACTGGGCAAACCAACATTATCTAACCCGCTTTGACAAACTTTTGCTCCGACAAGTTTGTAATAACTTTTTCCCCCAAGTTACAACCTGAGTGACCGTGAGTCACACTATGACATTCAAATGTTCAAGTTGGCGATTCGCCACAATGTTAACCTTATGCTTGTTTATTTTTTTCCTTCTTATCTTGTCAGTCAGGAACACCGGTAAACCGTCAAGACACATCAAAGAAATTGAAGGTCATTGGCCTTGTAGACCTCTTCACCTGCTCAAAGTGACGTCCAAGATACCTCACCACAAGACCCCAACAAATGTAAGTGATACTTTCACCACCCACGTCCAACATCATGATCCCCACAACTACAATGCCCGTTAAATTTATAACCATTAATGCCAAAGGCCTTAACCACCCAGCCAAACGAAAGTCCCTTTGGAAGGACGCACTGAAGTTGAATTGTGACATTCTATGCGTTCAAGAGACTCATTTTCAAAAATCTGCCCCACCAAAATGCTCTCACCCGAGATTCCCTCGTGTTTTTTTTTGCACACGCTGAAAAGAAGTCGAAAGGAGTAATGATAGCTATCAAAGATACTGTTGCATTCAAATTGCATGAAATAGTGACAGATCCACAGGGACGCTACATTATTATGGTGTGCGATTTGGATTCCACGACATATACAATAACTAATCTGTATTCACCCAACTCGGGACAATCCAGGTTCCTTCACAGGACTCTGAAATGTATTGAGTTAAAGATAAAAGGAGCTGTGGTGGTATGCAGAGACTTTAACATGATACCAGACTCCATGTTGGACACCACTTCGCATCCTAAAAAACTTCCGCCAAATCTACATGGAGGTGCCTCAATGAAAAAATAATAGAGATGACTCCTTTTTCTCCCACAGGCATAACACTTATAGCAGGATTGACTTATTTCTACTAGATAAGCAAATATTGTTTAAGTGTAAATCTGCTAGGATTCATGACATCACTTGGTCGGACCATGCCCCGGTGGAGCTTCAGGTGGGAACCTCATCTAACAACAGAAATACGTTCGTATGGAAAGCTAACCCCCAGCTCTTCCGGCATGGTCCGACCAAGGAGTATAGTGAAGGTCAGTTGAAAGAATTCTTTGCAAATAACCAGAGCTCTGTTTCAGATCCATGTGTCTTGTGGAATGCCCATAAGGCATTTGCTAGGGGCATATTAATGCAACAAGGAGCGAGGAATAAGAGGTTGAGGCAACAGCAAACCACGAAAATCATAGATCAAATACATGCGCTAGAAAAACAAAACATGTCGAGTACTACACAAACATTGACAGCCCAACTAACTCAACTGCGTCTGGAGCTTAGAGTAATTTTGCTGGAGGATTTCGAGAGATCTTCCAGGAAAATGAAATTATCATATTACGCGAGTGGCAATAGAGCGGGTAAACTATTAGCATCCCAATTGAGAGGCCATAGATATAGAACACACTGTCAGGGAAATACCAGGCCTCTCCGCCGGGTTCCAGGGTTGCGCACGCGCGGTAGAGCGGCGCAACGAAGGTTACAGGTACGTCGGGTAACGGGTGCGCATGCGCGGGTCCGCGGCACTCGGGTATCTGTCACAACCCAGCCTGTACGCCTCACCGCTGTGCGCGGCGCTGACAGAAGACGAGTGCGCATGCGCACTCGCTCGGGTATCCCACCTGACCATTTACCTGGCCTATAAAAGGCCTTCCCTGTCCGCTTTCAAGTTGCTGGTTTGTTGTCTCTTTTGAGTCCTGTCTCCAAGCCCAGTGTCCTGTATCCTGTATCCTGTATCCTGTATCCTGTACCCGGTACCCTGTACCTTGCATCTACCTGACTACCAGTGCCGACCCGGAATCCGTCTGACTACCGCTGCCGCTTCTCACCTGTGTTTGAACCTCTGGCTTGCTTCCTGGACTCCTCTACTGCTTGATTACCTGTGCTTGACCCTCGGCCTGTCTACTGGATCCTCCGTGAGTTACCTACCTGTGTTTGACCTCTGGCTTGCCTCCTGGATACCTCTTCTGCCTGATTACCTGTGCTTGACCCTCGGCCTGCCTACTGGACATTCTCTGAGTTACTTACCTGTGTTTGACCCCTGGCTTGCCTTTGGATACCTCTACTGCCTGATTACCTGTGCTTGACCCCCGGCTTGCCTACTGGACATTCTCTGAGTTACTTACCTGTGTTTGACCCCTGGCTTGCCTTTGGACACCTCCTCTGCTTGATTACCTGTGCTTGACCCCTGGCTTGCCTCCTGGACATTCTCTGAGTCACCTACCTGTGTTTGACCCCTGGCTTGCCTTTGGATACTTCTATTGCCTGGTTGCCTGTGTTTGACCCTCGGCCTGTTTGCTGGACTATCTCCCACTCAGTGTTCTGGACTTGTAGACCTCTCATGCTACCGAGGGTCCTCCTTCAGTATATGCTTGGTTACCTCTACAACCTCTACCTGATCACAGTTCTGCCAGGTGTCTACTCCCAGTGCAGCTTCAGCCTCTCCTGGTCAACGACGCTACTGCACACCACCTGCTACACTCCTGCTGGCAACCCGTGCATCTTTGAGCCCGGTGTCCTCTGTACCCACTCCAGAGGCATCGTGCGCTTAGTCGCAAGGGGAGCAGCTCTCAGCATATCGGCCCGGGTGAGTACCTCTGACAGTACAAACCAGCCAATGTCTGAGGCCGACAGAGCTGGTTCACCCCTTGAGGCCTTATGCCAGCAGGTGACAACCCTTACCCAGGCTGTACAACGCCTCCAAGATGGATACTTTCAGATCGAGGGGCGTCTTCAGCATCTGACTTTATCTCCAAACCAAGTGGACCAGTCACCCCCTGTAGCCAGCACCTCCACTCTTCTATCAACACCTGGAGGTGCCCTCCCTGCCTATGATGTATCCCATCCTGATCCCAGGGTCCCCACACCTGAACGTTTTTCCGGGGACCGAAGGAAATTTCGCTCTTTTAAAAATTCCTGTTTACTACACCTGGCCCTACAACCCAGGACCTTCCAGTTGGAATCCACCAAAGTGGGGTTCATTATCTCTCTCCTTTCTGATGACCCGCAATCCTGGGCACACCATTTGATGGAACAGAAGAGCCCACAGTTGAATTCTGTAGAGACTTTCTTTTCTGCTATGGCAGCACTCTACGAGGACTCCCAACGCACAGGTACGGCTGAATCTACCCTGCATACCCTATCTCAGGGGAGAAGACCTGTAGAGGACTATGTAGTGGATTTCCGCAAATGGGCAGCAGATACTGACTGGAACGAATCTGCCCTAAAATACCAATTTCGTTTAGGGCTATCCGAGTTATTAAAGGATGAACTGGCTCGAGGAGAAATCCCAAGTACCTTCACGGATCTCTGCCAACTTGTTATCAAGCTTGACCGTCGGTTACGAGAACGACGGGCAGAGAGACTACAGAACCCTCGTCCCACCTGGACGATGCCCCGGGTCCCCCTGGCACCTGCTCCGTCTGGGAACTCTCGCTCCCCTCCTCATGGGGAACCTATGCAGTTGGGCCTGGCACGGTCCCCCCTATCTGCCGAAGAAAGGCTCCGTCGTCGTCAAGCCAATCTCTGCCTCTACTGCGGGGGCACGGGGCACTACCTACAGAAATGCCCCATAAGACCCAGTAAGTGTCTTTCTGGGCCCCTCTCAAGTTCACACTCTGTTGGAGTCCCGCATTTTCATCTGTCTATTCCACTCTCCCTACAGGTAGCGGGAGAGTCTTTCCAGCTGGGAGCCATCCTTGACTCTGGAGCCTGCAGTTGCTTCATGGACCTGACCTTGGCACGACACCTGAACCTCCCTTTAACTACCAAGAAACAACCTCTTCAAATCCAGCTGGCTGATGGCTCTCCACCCTGCTCAGGACCAGTTACCCAGGAAACCGCTCCCATCCTGACCTGCACCAAATCAGGTCATCAGGAACTTTTACGTTTTGACATTATCCATTCTCCCATGTTCCCCATCATCCTGGGGTACCCCTGGCTACTGGCTCACAACCCTCGGGTTGACTGGGTCAACAGGGAAGTGGAGTATATTGACGAAAATCTTGCTAAAGGGTTCATCCAACCATCTTCTTCGCCCGCAGGGGCTGGGATTTTCTTTGTTGAAAAAAAAGACGGTTCCCTCAGACCCTGTGTGGATTACAGGGAACTCAATAAAATTACTATCAAGAACAGGTACCCACTCCCACTCATTCCCGAACTTTTTCAGCGGCTCAGGACTGCCAAGGTGTTTACCAAGCTGGATCTTCGTGGGGCCTACAATTTAGTTAGAATACGCTCTGGGGATGAGTGGAAGACGGCTTTTAGGTCCAGATTCGGCCATTTCGAGTACCTGGTCATGCCGTTTGGACTTTGTAATGCCCCAGCTACCTTCCAGCACCTTGTCAATGACATTTTTCGTGAGTATCTGGATAACTTCCTCATTGTATACCTTGATGATATCTTGATTTTCTCCGATTCCCTAGAAGCCCACCGTCAACATGTCCGGAAAGTTCTCCTCATCCTCCGCAAACACGGGCTCTACGTCAAAGGAGAGAAATGCGAGTTCGAGACTGACACCATCCAGTTCCTGGGCTTTATCATAACCACCGGAGGAGTACTGATGGATCCCCAAAAAGTAAAGGCCATCCAGGATTGGCCTGCTCCCACAGACAAAAGGTCAGTCCAACGTTTTATCGGCTTTGCCAACTTTTATAGACGGTTCATTCAGGGATTTTCTGCTATTGTGTCCCCAATCACCCAACTGACCCGCCAGCAAGTCAAGTTCCAGTGGACTCCCCAAGCGCAGAGCGCTTTTGAGAAACTCAAGGAACTCTTTTCCTCTGCACCCATCCTACAGCACCCTGACCCTGAACTCCCTTACGTCCTAGAAGTGGACGCTTCAGACTCTGCCTTGGGAGCGATCCTATCGCAGAGAAGTGGCCCAAAGGCCCTCCTCCACCCGGTCGCCTTTGCCTCCCGAAAACTAAATCCTCCTGAAAAGAATTATGATGTAGGCGACCGGGAATTACTTGCGATTAAGTTCGCTCTCGAGGAATGGAGATACCTGCTAGAAGGAGCTTCCCAACCCATCCTCATCTTCACTGACCACCGCAATTTGGAGTACCTCAGGGCTGCAAAACGCCTTAGACCCAGGCAGGCCCGCTGGGCCTTGTTCTTCTCCCGATTTAATTTCCACATCACTTACCGTCCTGGCTCCAAGAATGGCAAGGCAGATGCTTTATCCCGTATGTTTCTGGACACTGAATCCTCTAAAGAACCTGCTACTATCCTGTCTGCCCATAATTTCCTCCATGCCATTCAGCCTGACTTGACTACAGCCCTCAAACAGGCTTCCAACCAGTTCTCATCCCCCACATTACCTTTTCTTGAAAGGAAGCAGGATCTGCTCTGGGCCCATGCCCGAATCTTTGTTCCTCCTCCTGTCAGACTCCAAGTCCTGCAGACCCTTCATGACCACAAGATGTCCGGCCACTTCGGAGTACAGAAAACCGTGGACCTGGTAGGTCGATCTTACTGGTGGCCGGGCTGGAGGAAGGACTGTCAGGAATACGTCCTCTCTTGCAACACTTGTCAAAGGAACAAGGGGTCCAACACTAAGTCCTGGGGTCTGTTACGTCCATTATCTGTTCCGGAACGTCCATGGAAGGAGATTTCCATGGACTTCATCGTGGACTTACCCTCCTCAGATTCCTTTACCACGATTCTGGTTGTCATTGACCGTCTCTCAAAGATGGCTCACTTCCTTCCCATGAAAGGTACCCCTTCGGCTTCTGCTACCACTGACATCTTCATCAGAGAGATTATAAGGTTACACGGAGTTCCAGCTAACATCACCTCTGACCGAGGGGTACAGTTCACCTCCAGGTTCTGGAGGGACCTCTGCAAATCCCTTGAAATCAGGACTTCCATGTCTTCAGCATACCATCCCCAATCCAACGGTCAAACTGAACGCACTAATCAGACCCTCGAGCAATACCTGAGGTGTTTTTGTTCTTACTCCCAAGATGACTGGTCAGGCTTACTACCCTACGCGGAGTTTGCCTATAATAATTCTTTACATTCTGCCATTAATCAGACGCCCTTCTGGGCAAACTACGGTTATCACCCTTCCTTTCTTCCAGATTCCATTCCAGATGTCTCTACTCCAGCTGCACAGGACCTAGTCAAAAATATCCAAGACAACTTCCTCCGGATCCAACAGGCCATGAAGGAAGCACAGAAGGGTTATGAGGTACAGTACAACCGGGGCAGGAAGGAATGCCCGCCTTTCCAGATTGGTGAGAAAGTTTGGTTATCAACCGCTAATTTAAAACTCCCTTGTCCTTCTCGGAAATTGGGTCCCAGGTTCATCGGCCCCTTTGAGGTCAAGAGAGTGATCAATCCAGTGGCCTTTGAACTAGATCTCCCCAGTTCCTATAGGATTCATCCAGTTTTTCATGCCTCTTTGCTTAAACCCGTAATTGCCAATTCTTTCCCTGATAGGCAGACGCCACTTCCTCCTCCCATCACCATCCAAGGAGAGGAAGAATTCGAGGTTGAGAAAATTCTGGATCTCCGAAGAAGAAGAGGTCAGGTTCAATATCTGGTTAAATGGAAAGGGTATCCCCCAGAGGACTGCTCCTGGGAGCCATCCGAAAACATTCATGCCCCTCGTTTAATCCGAGAATACCACCAAAGACATCCTGAAGTGGGCATCCGGAGGCTGCCCTTAGGAGGGGGGCACTGTCAGGGAAATACCAGGCCTCTCCGCCGGGTTCCAGGGTTGCGCACGCGCGGTAGAGCGGCGCAACGAAGGTTACAGGTACGTCGGGTAACGGGTGCGCATGCGCGGGTCCGCGGCACTCGGGTATCTGTCACAACCCAGCCTGTACGCCTCACCGCTGTGCGCGGCGCTGACAGAAGACGAGTGCGCATGCGCACTCGCTCGGGTATCCCACCTGACCATTTACCTGGCCTATAAAAGGCCTTCCCTGTCCGCTTTCAAGTTGCTGGTTTGTTGTCTCTTTTGAGTCCTGTCTCCAAGCCCAGTGTCCTGTATCCTGTATCCTGTATCCTGTATCCTGTACCCGGTACCCTGTACCTTGCATCTACCTGACTACCAGTGCCGACCCGGAATCCGTCTGACTACCGCTGCCGCTTCTCACCTGTGTTTGAACCTCTGGCTTGCTTCCTGGACTCCTCTACTGCTTGATTACCTGTGCTTGACCCTCGGCCTGTCTACTGGATCCTCCGTGAGTTACCTACCTGTGTTTGACCTCTGGCTTGCCTCCTGGATACCTCTTCTGCCTGATTACCTGTGCTTGACCCTCGGCCTGCCTACTGGACATTCTCTGAGTTACTTACCTGTGTTTGACCCCTGGCTTGCCTTTGGATACCTCTACTGCCTGATTACCTGTGCTTGACCCCCGGCTTGCCTACTGGACATTCTCTGAGTTACTTACCTGTGTTTGACCCCTGGCTTGCCTTTGGACACCTCCTCTGCTTGATTACCTGTGCTTGACCCCTGGCTTGCCTCCTGGACATTCTCTGAGTCACCTACCTGTGTTTGACCCCTGGCTTGCCTTTGGATACTTCTATTGCCTGGTTGCCTGTGTTTGACCCTCGGCCTGTTTGCTGGACTATCTCCCACTCAGTGTTCTGGACTTGTAGACCTCTCATGCTACCGAGGGTCCTCCTTCAGTATATGCTTGGTTACCTCTACAACCTCTACCTGATCACAGTTCTGCCAGGTGTCTACTCCCAGTGCAGCTTCAGCCTCTCCTGGTCAACGACGCTACTGCACACCACCTGCTACACTCCTGCTGGCAACCCGTGCATCTTTGAGCCCGGTGTCCTCTGTACCCACTCCAGAGGCATCGTGCGCTTAGTCGCAAGGGGAGCAGCTCTCAGCATATCGGCCCGGGTGAGTACCTCTGACACACACATTGCATATGTATTTCATCCTAAGACACTGAATAAACTACAACACCCACAGGAAATAGCCAATGCATTTAGCTGCTATTACAGCTCACTTTACAATCTTAAAGATGACAACACAATACAACAACCATCCCCAGAAGATATAGGAAATTTCCTTAGCAAAATTAATCTACCGCATCTCACAGCAGAACACACCAACACACTTAATGCCCCTATTACAGATACAGAAATCTTTCAAGCAATAAAAACACTTCCGCTTAACCGGACCGGACTGCTTCTCGGGGAGTACTATAAAGCATTTCAACACATTCTTACTCCACAACTAGTGGATGTTTACGGTTCTGCTGTTGCCTCCTCATTTCCCCAAGAAATATTATCAGCTACTATAGTTGCTTTACCCAAACCTGGTAAAAATCCGGATTCCCCTCAAAACTTTAGGCCTATCTCGTTGTTAAACAATGATGTAAAGCTATACGCAAAATTGCTGGCCACCAGACTGATAGACATGCTTCCAGAAATTATTGATATGGCTCAATCAGGTTTTACAAAGGGTAGACAGACCTCAGACGTTACAAGGCGATTGGTGAACATTATACACTTGGCCAATAGGAACGCCTTCTCTGCTCCTAGAGCTGGATGCAGAGAAGGCGTTTGATAGAATTTATTGGACGTTTCTAGAAAAGGTATTGGAGAAGTTTGGCTTTAATGGAAAAATGTACTCAGCAATAATGGACCTATACTCGAATCTATCAGCACAAGTTTTTGTCGCTGGTACAATGTCAAAACCATTCCTAATCACAAATGGGACAAGGCAGGGGTGTCCCATGTCCCCCTTGATTTTCAACTTACTTATGGAACCATTAGCTACCCACTTAAGAGCTCACCAACAAATATCAGGCATACAAATAGGCCAGAAAAAACACGTCATAAGCTTATTCGCATACGACATTATATTGATGCTGACTAAGGTGGATATCTCATTGGCTAATGTACACCAGACACTTCAAGCATTCAACAAGGTTTCGTACTATAAGGTTAATGAGTCCAAATCATTCATACTAAATCTTGGGGTCCCAGATCAGCTCAGAAATAAATTAGAATCCCTTTTCCCATACAAGTGGAAAAGCGACGGGGTTAAATATCTAGGCATTACACCCACCTCTAAAATAAGTGACCTTATATCAGCTAACTACTCCCCCTGGCTGAAGTCCCTTCAAAGTAAGCTGCAAGCACTGGCAAAATTTGAACTTTCATGGTTAGGCAGAATAGCAGCTTTCAAAATGAAAATTCTACCCCAATTACTTTATTTATTTAGAACTTTACCCATCCCAATCCCCAACTCATACTTGAATACTCTACAACCTATAATTAATAGATATGTTTGGCAAGGTAAGAAGGCTAGATGTGCATTTAGTAAACTGATAAAACACAAAAGAGCTGGTGGAGTGGGACATGTACATATCCAAGACTATTACTACGCAACAGTCCTAGCACAGGTTAAAATTTGGATGACCCCAGTGACAGAACACACAGCTCTGTGGCACATAATAGAACAATCTCAAATTGTAACAGGAACACTAAAGGACTATATCTTGACAGCTCATATTAATCCCTCACTAGACAACAAAATATCCCCTACGATCCTAGCAGCCTTAAGAGCATGGTCCTACCTCAGAAATAGGAACTCAGTGAAGGAAAATTACCAAACCCTGAAAACACCAATCTCCTCCCTTACTCATATTATCCCAAACCTTAACCTCACGGTATGGAAGGACAAAGGCGTTCAGTATATAGAAGACATAACTTTAATCACCACAGTCAAAAAATTTAGCACCCTACAAAAAGAATACTCATTACCAGACTCAGAATGCTATAGGTACCTACAAATTTCCCAACAAATCAAAAAAAACTAAAGCACAGCAACTCTGTTACCACCTAGAGTTCACCAATATTTCCTGAAGCCAACCAGTAGGCTGAAAGGGATATCTACATTATATATGGGGCTTCAGGAAAAATATCTTTGTGAAAAAACCCAAAATATGATAGCATGGCAATTAGACATAGGAGAAACCTTCCCAATAATAGAATGGTCGAAAGCATTTAAGCACACTTAGAACTCTACCAAGAGCACTAATTTGAGAGAGATGCAACATAAAATATCTCTCAGGTGGTACTTGACACCTAGCCGCTTATCCAAGATTTACCATGACGTACTGTCTGAGTGCTGGAGGGGCTGCAGTGGATATGGCACTCTATGCCATGTTCTCTGGAGCTGCCCTAAAATTAAACCTCTATGGAATCAGCTGGAGCGAACCATCAAGGACATCACTGGCGTTAATTTTAACTTAGTCCCAGCATTAGCCATACTGTCTATAGGCCTTGAGGTCATCCCAATATCTTGTAGACCAATAGTATCCCACGTACTACTAGCTACTCGTCTGGTAACCTTGAGACACTGGAAAAAAGTAGAAACACCATCCGCTCTAGAAGTGCTAAATACTGTACATATTCATGGTACGTACGAATTACTACACTCGTCAACATTAGGGAAATATAATGAAATGTCAGCTTTGTGGTCAATCTGGAATAAATGGTACGCTGAAAAGATAAAGCTCTCTTGACATTGCAAATCTCCTAACATGAGCACTTTGATGGTGATCCGGTGATCCTGACTGCACTTCTAATTTTCCGTTTTCAGTTAATTCTTTCTTATTTATGTTTAGTTGCTTTAATGCTCTAAACTACTTAATTGAATGGTTTACTGATGTGTTAGAGCAACCCTTTGGGGCCCTGGCGGGGGGGGCCCCATTGGAGGATGCGGCCATATTGAGAGACCGCTCAGTCCAACGGTGGGGGGGCACCCTCCTACACGACAGGCTACTTCCTAATACCAGTTATCGTAAACATGAACACCTGCAATAACACTGATCTAAATATGTGAACATATGTGGATTAAGCTACTTCTATAGGAAAACGGTTTATTAATATGTGAAAGAAGAAAACTATAGTTTCCAAGAGTAGGAAACAAAAGATAATGGGGCTTATTGAGTAGTTGCATACATCTTATTTCACAGTATATATAAATACAGATACCAGAAGTTTTTAAGAAAAATTTCTTTGGTATATTTATTTGAAAAATTATTTCACCACATATATAGATAAAGTTTGTTAAAGCACAACAATAAAACTAGACAATTGTACACATGTTTGTTGGTTCATGTGTGAACCAAATCAAACAGACACATACTGTGAGCATGTATTCTCTCCTAAATGTATGTATTGTTACTGCACTTGTATAAAAATAAAAAACTATTCAAAGTAAAAAAAATTAGAGTTACGTACCGGTAACATCCTTTTCCAGTAGTCTTTCAGGACAGCCTACTTTGAGATGTAGTCTCCTCCCCTTCCTTCAGGAAACACTGCGCCAGCCCATAAATCTTTCTTCCCCCTGCCGGACTTCAGTTATTATAAGATCACCTCCGGCCAGCTGGGGAGACACAAGAACACGTTAATGACATTCTTAACAGTACATTTATCATGCTGCGTTCTGGTCTTGTATAAGACCCTCCCATGATTCTTCGGGTGGGTAACTGGGGCTGTCCTGAAAGACTACTGGAAAAGGATGTTACCGGTACGTAACTCTAATTTTCCCTCTTCGTCTTTCAGGACAGCCTACTTTGAGATGAAAAACGAGCACTTACCAGTTAGGGTGGGACTACAGCTTGCAAAACCTTCCGACCAAAGGCTTGCTCGCCTGCTGACACCAGATCCACCCTGTAATGCCTTACGAAGGTGGAGTAGCTGGACCATGTTGCTGCCCTGCATATCTGTTCAGGCGTTGCTCCAGCCTTCTCTGCTTGAGAGGCTGCTATGGCCCTGGTAGAGTGTGCCTTTATACCTGTAGGGATTTCTTTCCCCGCTAGGGTGTAAGCTTGGCTAATGGTCAGTCTGAGCCACCTGGCGATAGTGCATCAGGACGCTTTGTGCCCTTTTCTGGTTCCCGAAAACAAAAACAAAAAGGGAATCTGACCTTCTAAATGCTTTAGTCAGTTCTAGATAGTGAAGGATACATCTCCTTACGTCCAAAAAACTAAATTTTAACTCCCTTTCACCTGAGGGGTTAGAACAAAAAGAAGGTAAAACTATCTCTTGACTCCTGTGAAAACTGGAAGTCACTTTAGGTAAAAAAGCCGGATCAGTTTTGAAGACAATCCGATCTGGAAAAACAACAAAAAAGGGGGGTCTAATTGATAATGCCTCCATTTCACTAACCCTCCTGGCAGTAGTTACTGCAACTAAAAATGCTGTTTTTAGGGTAAGTTCCCTTAGTGAACACTCTCCCAGAGGTTCAAAGGGGGGTCCCGTCAGGGTCTGCAAGACCAATGACAGGTCCCACTTAGGAAAAGGGGGACTTCTGACTGGTCTCTGCCTGGACAGAGCCCTGAAGAACCTGGCCACCCAGGGGTTGGAGGCCAGAGGTTTTTCTAAGTATGAGCTTAATGCTGACACTTGACCCTTAAGGGTGCTAATAGACAGGCCCTTGTCTGTCCCACACTGTAGGAATTCCAATACGGCCGTGGGATTCTGCGCTGAAAAGGAGTACTCTAAGCACCATGCATTAAAGCGGAGCCAGACCTTCCTGTATATCCTGCGCGTCTCCTTTTTCCTGCTACCGAGGAGGGTAGAGACCAATTTCTCTGAAAATCCTTTGGATCTTAGTATGCCCTCCTCAGTAGCCAGGCCGCAAGCTTCCACCGATGGACCTGTGGACAGAGGACTGGGCCCTGGGAGAGAAGATCTTCTCGAGGTTGAAGGACAAGGGGAGGTTCTACTGTCAGCTGTTTTAGCAGTGAGAACCAAGCCCTCTTGGGCCAGTGTGGTGCCACTAAAATCAGATCTGTGTTCTCCATCTGAAATTTCCTCAGGACAGCTGGCAACAGGGCTGGAGGCGGAAAGGCATAACACACCCTGAAGTGCCAGCTCTGAGATAGGGCGTCCACCCCCAATGCGCCTTCTCCCCCATTTAGGGAGAAAAAACAGTGGGTCTTTGCATTGGTCTTTGATGCAAAGTGGTCTATCTCCGGAAGTCCCCACCTTCCTGAGATGAGATCGAAGGCCTCCTGGTTGAGAACCCAGTCGCCCTCTCAGTCTCCTGCGGCTGAGAAAATCTGCTATAGTATTTTTCTCGCCTCTTAGGAATACTGCCGATAACGAGAGGGTGTTGGCCTCTGCCCAGTTCAGTATTTCTGACGCTAGGGCTAACAGGACCTTGCTTCTTGTGCCGCCCTGCTTGTTTAAGTAGGCCACGGTGCATGAGTTGTCCAACCGCACCTGAGTGTGGTGGCCCTGGAGCTCTTTTTCAAAAGACTTGAGGGCTAGCCCTACTGCCCTCAATTCCTTCCAGTTGGACGATTTTTCTACCTCGTCGTCCTTCCAGGTGCCCTGGGCTAGCAGGGGTCCCAGATGAGCTCCCCAGCCCCTGCCGCTTGCATCCGTGGTTACCACCTGCGAGGTCGGTATCATCCACAGGCGACCTTGTGACAGGTTTGTTAACTTCCTCCACCACCACAGGGATCTTTTTACCTGGCCTGGGACGTACACCAGTCTGTCTAGCTCTTCCTGGCTGTGGTCCCATACCTTTAGGATAAAAGACTGAAGGGGCCTGAAGTGCAGGGCTGCCCACTGCACAGCCGGGAGGGTGGAGGTTAGTAGGCCCAGAGTTGACATCAGGTATCTTATAGTGACCTGATGGCTGCACTGAAGGAAGGCCACTGCCTTTTCCAGCTTCTGAACCTTTTCTAGGGGAAGAAAAACCCTTAATAGTGTTGAGTCTAGCAAATACCCTAGGTATGTGATGCGCTGAGAGGGGATCAAATTGGATTTTTCCAAATTCAGCAGCCACCCCAGGCTCAACAAGACTCTTTTTGTTACCTCGAGATCCTTTACTAGTTGATCTGGAGACATTGCAAAAAGAAGCAGATTGTCTAGGTAGGCTATTACAGCCACCCCCTGGAGACGAAGAAAGGCCATAGCCTCCGCCAACACCTTTGTGAAAATGCGGGGCGAGGAGGATAGCCCGAAGGGCAGTGCCTGGAACTGTAGGTGCACTATTAGGTCCCCTAAGTCTACTGCTAGCCGCAGGAACTTTTGGGAGTTCTCGGCAATGGGGACGTGTAGATAAGCGTCCCTGAGGTCCAGTGAGACCATAAAGCAGTTGGGGGGCAGGAGGGATCTGACCGAGTAAATTGATTCCATACGGAATTTTTTGTAGGTTACTGCCTTATTCAGGGGTTTTAAGTTCAGAATTAGCCTGAACTTCCCCGAGGGTTTTCTCACCACGAAAATGTGTGAGTAGACCCCCATCCCTTCCTCTGCCTTTGGTACTCTGCAAATTACATTTTGCTGTTCCAAATCGCTTAGGGCTCCCATTAGGGCATTGGCCTTTTCCCTGCACCCGGGAAGGTGTGTGACCAGAAATCTTCTGGGGGGGGAGAAGAGAATTCCAAGTGATACCCCCTTCTTATGACCCCCAGAATAAATTGGTTGTGAGAGATTGTCTCCCACTGGGAGAGGAAGGCCCCCAGTCTTCCTCCCACCAAGCTTGGCTGGTCATTGGCTCTTACGGGGCTGTTCAGGAGGACGAAAAATCGCCCCTCCTCTGCCCTTGCCTTTCTGCCCCCAGGTTTTCTTTTGCCCTTCTGGCTTTTGGTTTTCCCTACGCTTTTGAGGGCGAAACCCTTTTTTAGCCAGAGCTGGAGCCTTACGTTTGACTGGAAAGGACTTTTTCCGGTCTGCTGTGCGGTCAAGGACTGTGTCTAAACCTGGGCCAAAAAGCAGGTCCCCTGTTAGGGGAATTCCGCATAACTTGGCCTTGGAGTCGCTGTCGCCAGGCCAAGTTTTGAGCCAAAGAGCTCGTCTAGCGGAGTTGGCCAGTGCTGCAGACCTGGCCGACATCCGAACTGACTCTGCCGAGGCGTCTGCAATGTACGCGACTCCTCGCAGAATGGTGGGAAAGGAGGCTAGTATAGTATCCTTAGCAAATGTGCTCTTGTATTTGGGAGAGCCAGTGCTCGAGGTTGCGGGCCACCACAGTAACGGCCATCTCGGGTTTTAAATTACCCACTGTAGAGTCCCAAGTCTTTTTAAGAAGGGAATCTATCCTATTGTCCATTACGTCTGCCAAGGCCCCCATGTCCTCAAATGCCAGATCTGTGTGTCTGGAAACTTGACTGAAGGCAGCGTCTAATTTGGGATTTTTATTCCAAATAGAATCAGGATCCTCTGAGAAAGGGAACCTTCTCTTCAAAGATCTGGAGAAGAAGGGCTTTCTTTCCGGATCCTGCCACTCCTTCTTGATTGTTTCTATTAGCACCTCATGCACAGGAAACACTCTTTTCTTTGGTTCCCCCAAGCCCTTGTACATCTGATCATGTAGGGTTAGGGGCTTTCTGTCCGCCTGAATACCGAGGGTAGTATGCATTGCTCCCAAAAGGTCATCTACCTCATCCAGGGACAATTTGTATCTGGAGGGCTTTCTGGACTCCCCGTCCTGGTCCTCCCCCTCAGACCCCTCCTGTGAATCGGAGGAGGTACTGTCTGGCTGCCTGGGCTCCACCTCAGAAGGGCCTGAAACTTCCCGTGCTCTAATCTTAGTGGCAGATCTAGCAGGTGTGGAACCCTGAGCCTGTGGCGGGGTGGTATCCTGAGTAGGGAGACTGGTGGGGAGCTGGAAACTTTCAAACAAAGTTTTGAATGAGGAGAAAGTAGATGAAAGCTCCTTGACTGAGGCTGCGAGACCTGATTCCTGCTCAGAGTCTCTTTCCCTGACTAGGGAATCTATACAGCTCTTGCAAATGACCTTTGTCCATGTCTCCCCTAGAATCTCCCTACAGGAGGCACACTTCCTTCTGGAACTGTGAGTAGATTTAGACTTTTCCGTAGCTTTCTGAAACATAGTAAGGAAACAAAAAAGGCAGACAAAAAATCAGCATACAGGCTTTTGCAGGATACCACCAGGGAGTGCCCTAGACCCTTTTTTATGTGCAGGAATCTGGGCCTCCCCCACCCCCTGACCACCCAGTATAGAGCTACCTTCCCCAGGGCACTCTTACCTTTGGAAGGCTGGAGGGAACGTCCGTTAGAGGCTCAGCTTCGGACATCCTGAGGTGGTTGTTCCCTGAGTCTTGCGCTTGCCTGTGTGCGCCCACGACCCATCTCCAGCCTGTGCCCGGTCCTTTTATCGGCTCCGCGACCCGAAACCGGAAGTCGCGGGTCAAAGAGTCAACCTCCGCCCTCTACCGGAAGTGACGTCGCCCGTCGTCCAACCTGCGAGTTCCAAACATTGCGGCCCATGCAGACACAGGGAGAGCGGAGCTGTCTCCCGGCAATGTCCCGGTGGACACGATAAAGGACCCCCACATACCACCACCGCGCTCGGCTGGGATGGGGTGGCTAGCCATGGTGGGTGAGTCTCGCACCTTCCACATAGGAAGACCCCTGCTTCCCCTGTAGTGAAACACAAAATAGGTCACAGTCCTCTGACTGAAGCGACCAGGTTCCTGAGCACAGTGTCTCCCCACCGGAGGAAACACTAAAACTGAAGTCCGGCAGGGGGAAGAAAGTTTTATGGGCTGGCGCAGTGTTTCCTGAAGGAAGGGGAGGAGACTACATCTCAAAGTAGGCTGAAAGACGAAGAGGGGAAAAAGGGCATAACTTTCACATCCTGCTGTGACAACATAACCCAATCTTGTAGAACAAGCACTTGATCCATCCAACATAAGGGAATTGTCAAGCTGTCCTCTGGAGGTACTTCAAATACTTCCAAAGCTCCACTTCTATTTAAAGACATTTCACCAACCTTACCAATCTGGACAAAGGTCGTCCTCATCTTCCTGTTCAGAAGAGACTGAAGAGGATTGATTGGCTTGAGAAGGCCCTGAATAAAAGACTGGACATTGCCAGAATAGATGGCCCTTGCAGAAGATGAATTCAGCAATTCCTTTAGAGTGTCTGGATCATATGCTTAATTGTGACAATTTGGTCACCATCATCTTAATTACAGCCTGCCTGAGCAAAGTAGGAATCACATGTTCATTCACCTGACAAGAATCTGACAAGGGTTAATTTGCCTAAGGAGGTTCTGAGACTACTCATTGGCACCATATATGACCCCGTCACAGAGTGAGTGGAAATGACTCCTTTAGAGTGTATTAACCACATGCTTAATGAATATGACAACCGGTTAGATGTCGTTGTCATCTTTATCCTTGGTTGCTTGAACAAGGCAAAATTCTTGCAGTCATGCTCGTCTGTCTTCTCTTTGGAAGAATCTGAAGTGGATTGCTTGCCTGGGAAGCTTGAGACTGCCCAGTAACCCTTTCACAGGGTGAGTGGAAACACTCCTTTAGAGTGTATTGACCACAGGCTTAATGAATGTGACAACATGTTAGGTGTCGTCATCCTTATTCTTGGTTGCTTGAACAAAGCAAAATTATACAGTCATGTCCATGTGCTGTTTCACCTGGTATGGCTAGGCAGCTTCTCATTGCCAGAGCAGATAACACTTTCAAAGGGTGAGCAGAAAACACTCCTTTAGAGTGTATTGACAATGTTTTTATTGAATGTGACATCCTACTAGGTGTCATCTGCTTGAGCCAGTGGAATACATACTGATTATTACCATTATCTCCCCCTTTTTCTATTTCTCCACATGTATTTATATATCAATGCATTTTTTTCGTTTCCCCCCCCCCCCCCCCCCCCCAGGGACTAAATTGTTCAAATCAGGGGCCCCCGATCAATATGATCGATCTTATCCTCTGACCCTACCCATAATCAGGACATACCCATCTCCCTTGGGAAACCTCCCTCTCTCCATCCTTATGAATTGGGACAAGTTTAAAACCCCCCCCCCCCTTCTTTTAATAGATTAGAAGGTTTCATTGGTACAGTATGGCCTGCCTGTCTATGGACTCTTTATAATGAAGCAGACAATTTGAAGCATTACTAACCCTTTCTCTGTAAATAATTTATAAAATAGGATTTCCTCGATTTGTACATTTGTTGTCACGATATGTGATATATAACGCTATTTGTTTTTGTTTTTGATCTTAATGTTGTTTATTTATAGAGGACACGGGGAAACTGTCTTGAGTGGAGTGTCAAGAAAAATTATATTGTTCTGGCTACCTCATATGGGACCCAAAAGGAACTCTAACCCTGTATATTGGTATAATGATTCCAGCATAACATTAAGGCTAATGAGCTATTTTTTGATCTCCCTCTGGCTTGGATTTCAACAGGCATTGTGGAGGGGAATTTTACCCAACCATAGTTGCCTCGGTGGAGGCGTTGCGGTGGTGGCGTCGGAGGAGGCTCATTTCCCATTTTTTTTCATCTTGGACATGGTCTGCAAATGTTGAAGGGGAAAAAATTACCAATTTTAATTTATCTTGATTTTTACCCTTATTATTTTTTTTTCCAAAACCCTTATTTTTTTTTTTTTTTTTTTTTTTTTGTTTTATGGTCTTTTTTATTATGATTATAAAAAATTTTCATTTTTTCATTCTTATTTTTATTTTTATTTTTTATTTTATACATTATTATTTTTTAACTTTTCCCTATTTTTCTTCCTTTTTTCTTATTTTTATTTTCACCTTTATTCTAAATTGTCATTGTTTATTTTTATTTATATTTAATATTTATTTATTATCAACCTTGTTTATTTTCACCTACATTTTTACAAATAAGTTTCTATTCTATCTTTGATATTGGATCGATCTCACAAACCGACCTTGTTCTTATTCCCATAAGCCAGTACTACTTTGAATGATGCTGGCTAAAGTGACAGTATCTGTCTGGTAAGGGCTTTACATCCTCAATACTGTCCTACCCTGGTTGGATCGGGAATCACCCCTGTTCCCCTACTGCGCATGCGCATACTTTCTACTGCGCATGCGCGCACTTTCGTTTTCGGCCGCGGCGGACGAGCCGCTGCATATGCGGACTCTATCCCCTCGGCCCGATCTGGCGCATGCGCACAGCAGCGCCAGTACTAGTGCACTTTGGAATTCCTTCTTGCGGCCCCTCCAGCTGATCGGAATGATCTCTGATCAGCCCTATGGGGCGGTCTCCTTCCTCCTCCCTCCAATTTGGCGCCAAAATACACTATTTAACCAGCACTCCATCAGATGGTTGTCTGAGATGGAGTGCTGGGAAGCTGCCTCTGCCAAACTGGATTCAGGTACACTCACTGTAAATATTTATTGATTACTAGGCTGTTTCCCTTGCTTTAGGTGTTGCCTTGGGGACCAAATAGCCCCGGGCACACACATAATCAAAAATGAGCTCCGTTATTAGCCATTATTATTTTTCCTTTACATAGAGTCTGCTACTGATGGATTCAGCCACTAAAAGTTGTACTTTAAAGAGCTGGTGATCTTCTCTAGTTTTGGCAGTTCCTTCTTCCCATATGGCTACCAGGTACGCTTCTGGACTAACCAGGCCGTGGTCTACCACATTGATATATATTATTAAATACTGTTGGAATTTAGTGGACATATATATTTATATGTCCCTCTCTTCTTTTGTTCCCTCTCAGTTCACTTGTGTGATGTTATATCCGCTATAGTGTTGAGGCCATCGATTTGAAACTATTATCCTTCACGGGGATTCTTAATTAGAACTCCGTGGGATCCTCAAGGTACATATACAGAGTGGTTCTGAAAGTGGAAGCCAGTTTATTTATATCTATCTCTGATATTATTATTATCAATTTCAGGATACCGGCACGTTAGATCTATCCGCAAATACAACGATGCTACTGGCCAAATCCGGCACATCTTTGGTTTACTACTACTAATTCCCTTTCTTTCTGACTTTTATGTGAGTATTTTCCCCATATACTTGTCTATATGGGATGTAATATCCACATATGGGACTGACCATCGGTCGATCATTTCTTAGAATCTTCACTGAAAATATTCTTCCCCCCTCCTTTTTTTTTTTTTTTTTTTTTTTTTTATTTTTTTTTTCCCCTCCTCCATTTGCAGATTGTGCCCTGTTTGCTGGTTTCAGACCCCAAACTCGGCGAGTCCTTGTTGGTGATCCCGAGAGACTCACTTTTAGGTAACTAACTTGGGTGCGGCAGACATATACTAGCTTCTACCTTGTCAACACAAATTGGAAGGTAGGCAATGTCTAAGTTTTCTTGAGTACACACACCCACTGTAAATTAACTGCACCTATATTATTGAGTATTGATTTAAATACATATAATCTGTCAATCCATTCATGAATAACCCCCCTGTCTTCTTGATATATACAACAGATATACGAACTGCTATACTCTGGTTCTGAAGAAGCTTTAAGCGAAACGCGTCAACCAGCATTCTGCGAGTTTGTTTCAGCATTCTGATTCACTAATAGCTATATGTATATGTACATTCTTGGACTGCAATGACCCCCCCTTTTTTATATGTGACATATTTTATGTATATTATGTGCTAATAAAAGTATTTAGAATTATTCTTTTGTATTGAGACATATGTCCGTTCAGGTACCGTGATAGTCCGTTAGGTTGGCTAAAAACCCCCCTTCTCTCGTTTTTTATACATACTGTTATACCTATCCGTGTATTCCTCTTATAGAGTCTGAATAGGGATTTTTTGCTTGGGAAAGCTGTGAGACTGCTCCTTGCCAGAGAATTCAACCCCTTCACAGGGTAAGTGGGAATAACTGAGTGTATTGGCCACTTGTTTAATAAATAAGACAACCTGTTAGGTATCATCATCCTCATCTCTGGTTGCTTAATCAAAGCAAGATTCACACAGTCATGTTCTTCCACATCTTCCCCTTTGGAGAGTCTGAAGAGGCTGGTTTGCCTGGGAAGGTTATTAAACTGGTCATTGCCAGAACATATAACCATATAAAAGCAAGACTCATACAGCCATGTTCATCCACGTCTTCTTTATTGAAGAGCCTGAAGAGGGCTGTTTTGCTCTGAGACTGGTAATTACCAATAGATAACCTTTCCACAGGGTTTTGCATGCCATTTAACAAATCAGCCCATAAAAATAATTAAATGCAGTAAAATAGTTTGCTTAGTAAAAAAACACTAAAGGGTTAACCATTGCTAGCATTGACTGAAGTCTCCATCTACAGCCCTGATTCACCAGGTGGTTAATGAGCTAAACCTTGCCCTGCCAGGAATCAGGACATAATGAAAGAGTTTGTTCAGAACAGTAACAAAAAGGTAGGAATTTTCAACAGAATTACAATAATATTCTGCAATGTACACAAACCAAGGGAATTGTAGACATCATAAACATGCTTCTCCCCCTTTTTTTTTTTTTTTGGTGAAAAACCGGAGCGCACATAGAAATATAAAATTATATCCCATATCTCAACAGGCCATAGCTGGCTCCAGTAGTCGTCCACAGGTGACTCCTCTAACTTCTCTGGAAATGCTGGTCTTTTGAGGGGGGTTGGCACAATGGCACAATAGTAAAGCAAACATGAGAAGCTACCAGCAGGTTATTGCCTTGTGTGAACAAAGTATTACTTTGTGTACCTGTTATGCAGAGTACTCCCTGTGGAGGAGCTCATGCTATGCACGGAGGCTGCAGGGAGCAAGGCACCGCAATACCCAGCAATGCATCATTCATTTGGATACAAAGCATTTTTCAAATTTAGCTCACCCAACCTCCGTCATCCGACCGCAATCACCGGCACAGCGTGGGTGCGCATGCATAGGGGAGACTCTGCCAACACTGCTGCCCACTTTACATGACAAGGCTGTTAGCCCTGACAAAAGCCACTCCGAGGACCAGCAGCTGGGCTCCCTGGATTATGGGTCATTTAGCCTGCGTCCAGTCTAATCTACACATGGACGGACGGCCAGCCCTTTAGACCAGCCAGTTAGAGGAGCACATCTAGGTCCTGCGAATAGGAGGAAAAAAGAAGAACGCTGAGGCTGTAGGTGGGCTCAAATTTATATGAGTTAAGTCCTGAAGGCATGGGGGGGCAGAGCCTATACCCAGCTGTGCTGACATGGAGCCGTCAGGAAACTGGGAGTACATGCAAATGAAAAGTCACGCTATTGCCGGTGAACATGCCTGTCAGATCGGCATATGTGGGAATAGTGGAAGCCAATGGGGCTCGAACCCTCAAAATCCAAAGTTCTCAGTGAAGGCTTGTATGCAAGTTCTTTGCCATAAAAAAAAAAAAAATTTTAAACGTTTGTTCAGGAGCAGTGATTTTAGTAATAAAGTGAAACAATAAAAATGAAAAATTCCATTAAATATCGTGCCTGGGGGTCCCCTTAGTCTGCCTGTAAAATAGCGCACGTTTCCTGTGTTTATTAATGTACCGCAGCAAAATTACATTTCTAAAGGAAAAAAATTAATTTAAAACTCCAGTCTTCCTTCAGTCTTCTTCTTCTTCCAGCTTCTTCTTCCTCCGCTTCTTCCTCCATTTTCCTCTGGTCTTCTCCATCTTCCTCCAGCTTCTTCTTCCCCTGCATCGTCCTACATTCTTCTTTTTCCGCCGCTGCTCCCGCTGAAGATTAAAAAAATGAACCTCCTACAATGCTGCGATGAAGCAGATGACGTAATTCCGAGACCCCGCCCCTTGTGTGTTCACCAACCAGGGCATGATGGGTCAGCAATGTCACAAGAGGGCGGGGTCTCCGACCGACATCATCCGGTGGCCACGCCCCATAGTTATATATGAACTGTGCGCTATGGAAGCGGACAGGTCGGCTGGCCACAGCGTCGTGGAGGGTCCTAATTTTCATGTTTAGTAGGTCTGTGGCGGGAGCGGTGGTGGAGAAAGACCGGAGGACGAAGCAGGGGAAGAAGAAGCCAGAGGAAGATGGAGAAGACTGGAAGAACATGGAAGAAGAAGCAAGGGAATAAGAAGCCAGAGGAAGATGGAGAAGACTGGAGGTAGAAGGAGAAGACCGAAGGAAGATGGAGCAAGAAGCGGGGGAAAGAAAAAAAAAATTCTAATAATGGAATTGTCAAAAACCGGCTATTGTCTTTTGTCACATTTCACTACTTTTTTGGTGAATGGGTAGGGGTACAATGTACCAGATACCCATTCACAGAGGAGGGGGGCGGGATCTGGGGACCCCCTTGTCAAAGGGGGCTTCCAGATTCTGATGATGATGGAGAATCATGTCTCCTGATACTCCTGGACCTTAGTGCAGCATTTGACACACTGGATCACAACACTTTACTCACCCGCCTTAAAGAAGTAGCAGGAGTCACAGATTCAGACTTACCATGGTTCACTTCCTTCTTAGGAAATCGGTCACAGACAGTGAAACTTGGAGCCTTCACCTCTGAATCCCGTGCAGTCTCCTATGGAGTCCCTCAAGGATCACCTTTGTCACCCGTGCTCTTCAACATTTACATCCGTCCACTCCTAAAAATCATCAGCAAATCAGACCTATGCTTCCACTCATACGCAGATGATACTCAACTCTACCTTCGGATCCCCGGACAAAAAGACCAATATCAGGAATTAGAAAAATGCCTCACATCGATAGACGACTGGATGTCCACAAGCTCACTCAAACTTAACGGAACCAAAACAGAACTCCTTCTCCTAAATGCAAACCGGAAAACTAAATCTACGACACCATGGACTCCGCCCTCCATCCTTGGACAGACCATCCCCCTAAGCATAAAAGCCAAAAGTCTTGGTGTCATCTTCGATTCAGAAATGTCAATGAATGCACAAATAGGATCAGTAGTCAGCGGATCCTACCACCTTCTACGACTGCTACGTAGACTCATCCCCTTCATTCCAGAAAAGGACAAAGCCATAGTGGTAGGAACAATCATCAACTCTCGACTCGACTACGCAAACTCCCTCTACATAGGACTACCTAAATTCCAGATTGCACGACTACAAGTCGTTCAAAACACGGCAGCAAGACTAGTCACAGGAAAAAAAAACATGGGAATCTCCCCATCCCTGAGGACCCTCCATTGGCTAACCGTAAAGAATCGGATCACATTCAAGACCCTCTGCTTGACTCACAAATGCACACAAGGAGATGCTCCGCAATACTTATGCGAAAAAATACAACACTACACCCCCAATCGCAACCTCCGATCTAACGACCAAAACCTCCTCCTTGTCCCAAAATCCCGGTACAAGTCAAGGGGAGAACGAAGATTTGCAGTCCAAGGACCACGGCTATGGAACGCTCTACCTATGAACATCCGCTTGGAAAAAGACCATCGGGCCTTCAGGAAAAAACTTAAGACCTACCTCTTCTAAGAAGGAATCAACGCAGGTCGGATCAAGCGCCTCGAGGCGATTCAGTTCGCAGTTGCAGCGCTATACAAATCATTCATTCATTCAACCCACAGACCCCCACAACCACCGGGCAAGGGTTGTGGGGATGAGGCCCTTTTCTTCATCAAAATGGGAACAAGGTGCTTGGGGGGACCCCAAAGCACCCTCCCAATGTTGAAAGCAAGCGGTCTGGTATGGTTCAGGAGGCGCTCGCTCGCCCCCCCCTGGCTACTTGCTCGTATAAGGGTCTGGTATAGATTTTGAGGGGGGGCCCATGCCATGTTTTTTTTACATTTTGGCGCAGGGTTCCCCTTAAAGTCCATACCAGACCTGAAGGGCCTGGTAAGGATTTTGGAGGGGACCCCACGTCAAATTTTTTACATCTGAAGGGCCTGGTATGCACTGAAGAGGGGGGACCCCTTTTTTTCATGATTTTTGAAAAGCTGGATTTTTGGAATTCCACACCATAATATTATTGAATAATTACATACCATTGCATGCATTTGAAGAGGTAAAATGATGGAATATACCAAACTGATTAGCATTCGCCAATTATGCTGATGAGTACAATGCACGTTTTCAGAAAGTGATAACTATGAAGGTAGCAGGGCATACCCCTACGCTACGGAGCTGAGCACAATCATACATAGAAGATACAATTACTAATGTTTGAGTCTTTTCATTCTATACAGTAGCGTTTTGCATTTGAGGCATTACTATTATGGTACCAACCATGCTCATGTGGCATTGGCTATTGGGTAGGGAAGAGCCAAACTTTAATATTAATCATTTTTATTTTTTTTACTTTCAGTGGGGAAGCCGCTGACAGCTGATGACTCAATGGTTGTTAAGGATGCGGTGGCTGGCTTCCCGTTCCTCCACTTAGCAACCAGCTATATACAGTGTTAAAATAAGAACCGCAAAACACATCAAAAATTGCATCACAAATGCAACAGTTGCATTTCTGGTGTGGTTCCATTGAAAACGATTACCCGCAAATCGAGGGAAAAAAGTCCTTGACCATTTCTAAAAAACGTACTGGCCTCAAAATGCATAGATGTGAACTAGTATCATAGGAAACCATGTTAAATGGACTGTAAAGCATTTCTGCAAACTGCAAAATGCACTAAAAACACATAGGTGTGAACCTAGGGTCAGGTCCGGTTCACACTGGAGCGATGCGGGAACCCTGCAAATACAGTTCCCGCATTGCATTCAACTCACAGGCAGTTCACACTGCCATATACAAACTGCTGAGAGTGTCAGTAGAAAGCTAATGACACCACAAATCAGTTCGCATATTGCAGAGCGAACAGCAAATACAGACAGGAATTGGATCGCATGGGTGTGAACACCCATGTGATCCGATTCTGCTGCGGACCAAAAAAAGGGTCCTGTGCTAGTTTGGTCTGAATGTAATGCGAAGTTCGCAGACACAGATATTGCATGTGATTTGCAGTGCCGGACAAATCACATCTGATGTCGGACAGCACAGCAGTGTTAACCGGCCCTAATGCCGCGTACACACAAGTGTATTTTCCGTCCGAAAAATCTTGGATGGTTTTTCCGACCGAATTCCGCTCGAGCTTGGCTTGCATACACACGGTCATACAAAAGTTCGCTGAACTTTTCGACTGTCAAGAACGCAGTGACGTACAACACAACACTACGATGAGCCGAGAAAATTAAGTTCAATGCTTCCGAGCATGCGTCGAATTGTTTCCGAGCATGCGTAGGAATTTTGTGCGTCGGAATTAGTACAAACGGTTGGAATTTCCAATCGAAACTTTTTCCGACCGAAAAATTGAGAACCTGCTCTCAATCTTTTGCTGGCTAGAATTCCGCCGGCAAAAGTTAGATGGCGCATACACACGGTCGCATTTTCCGACCAAAAGCTCTCATCTGACTTTTGCTGGCAGAATTTCCGATCGTGTACACGGCATTAGGCCCCTTTCACACTTGTGCGACTTGTCCTGCAACTCCTGTGTCCAAAGACCACAAGATAATGCAGGCATTGCTTAAAATCGCATCACATTTGCATCAAAAAGCGCTGCAAAATCGAGGGACTTTCAGGTTGCACAAGTGTAAAAGGGACCTTATGGACCTCAAGTTTCATGAAAAGCCAGCCAAGTGTTAAAGGAACCTAATGAGATTCATTGATAACACCTTTGAATTATGCCCCATTTGCACTTGTGTGACCAATGCCTGTGTAATCTTGCTATATATATATGGACCTCAAGTTGCATCAAAGTCAAACCAAAGTAGTGCAGGGATGAATTTAGAAAAACAAAGAAAGATACCGGCGCACCAAATCTATTATGTTGTATGTAGTTGTGCTGCAGTCAAACGGACCCTTTAGATAGGGTTAAATATTGCACAAAGAAATGGACTGCGCTGGCTACCAAAACTACTGAACCCAGTGTTGGTGATCAAACCATAAACCTTATATGATAAAAAAGAGAAGTTGCGCTAATATTAGTGAGTGTTGACCAATAGTATCACAGTTGAGTGAAATCAATACAAAAAATTAATACACAATTTTTTCAAACATTGCTTACAGAGAAAATTTAGAAAGATACAAAATATATATGAAATAAAATAATTAACCCAATGGTGAGTGTATTAATAAATTATTTTAGGTGAATTTAAAGAAGTCCCAAACTGGAGGTTCTCTATTAATAGTCCTCAAAGCAAAAGGGGCAGGGTGTGTTAGTATACAGAGGAATGAGTCCTTCCAAGGGGATTCTTGGGTGATAGAAGTGTTTTTAGCAAATCAATGTCCCAGCCTTCCAAGTGATATGCTTACCAGAGATAAACAACAAATCCGCAGTTGGCTTATACCCAGCCTGGGCCTTTAGATGAATCAGGAACCCGGAACTTGAGGTACTCGAAAGTGACGTGTGTCCCCAGTGGTTAATACCAAAAAGGAAAAAGGGGAGCAGACATAGCGTAATATTGACAAAAATTTTTGGGAAAAAAGTTATATATAAATAAATATATACAACCCTTTTCTATATAAAAATTCTACTAAATTAAATTAGGAAAAATGGGGGGAACACCCAGTGTTGGAAAACCAAAAATATATATATATAAAAAAATTTAACGTGTTCAAATAAAAACTCCTCCACCATTTAAATAATGCGCTTACCAAAACACAACAAAAACAAAAACGATTGACATTTATCCCAGCAAGAAGGAGTATCAAAACGCATACACCAGTGATCCAAAAAGCAAAAGACTGACATGTGTCCCGTCACCACACAGAGGGGCTCCTTACCAGAGACCAGCGATAAACAGTGCATATAGTCTCCCAGGTAAGATGGGCCAGTGATTGGTAGTAAGAGGTCCCGGTCCACTTCAAAGATCGATGCTCACTCTCCTAAGCTCAATGGCTCAATATTTTACCCAAAAGGGAGAGAAAGCAGCAGACCATGGGGTAGTACGTTTGGCAAATTTATTGTAAAAAGTTTAAAAGTTACACTTACATAAAGCAAAATCGTTTTAGGCATAAAACGGAAGCCGGCCGGCAACACAAAACAGAAAATCCCGTCCTCAATGGCGTGGTGACGTCAGCACGTACGTCCCAGACGCGTTTCGTCATAGGTTGACGTTTTCAATGGGTACGGGTAGCGTGCTGAATCACCACCGTTATATAGACACAAAATAAACCAAGCCAATTTTGTATTTTGGGTTTATTTTGTGTCTATATAACGGTGGTGATTCAGCACGCTACCCGTACCCATTGAAAACGTCAACCTATGACGAAACGCGTCTGGGACGTACGTGCTGACGTCACCACGCCATTGAGGACGGGATTTTCTGTTTTGTGTTGCCGGCCGGCTTCCGTTTTATGCCTAAAACGATTTTGCTTTATGTAAGTGTAACTTTTAAACTTTTTACAATAAATTTGCCAAACGTACTACCCCATGGTCTGCTGCTTTCTCTCCCTTTTGGGTAAAATATTGAGCCATTGAGCTTAGGAGAGTGAGCATCGATCTTTGAAGTGGACCAGGACCTCTTACTACCAATCACTGGCCCATCTTACCTGGGAGACTATATGCACTGTTTATCGCTGGTCTCTGGTAAGGAGCCCCTCTGTGTGGTGACGGGACACATGTCAGTCTTTTGCTTTTTGGATCACTGGTGTATGCGTTTTGATACTCCTTCTTGCTGGGATAAATGTCAATCGTTTTTGTTTTTGTTGTGTTTTGGTAAGCGCATTATTTAAATGGTGGAGGAGTTTTTATTTGAACACGTTAAATTTTTTTATATATATATATTTTTGGTTTTCCAACACTGGGTGTTCCCCCCATTTTTCCTAATTTAATTTAGTAGAATTTTTATATAGAAAAGGGTTGTATATATTTATTTATATATAACTTTTTTCCCCAAAATTTTTGTCAATATTACGCTATGTCTGCTCCCCTTTTTCCTTTTTGGTATTAACCACTGGGGACACACGTCACTTTCGAGTACCTCAAGTTCCGGGTTCCTGATTCATCTAAAGGCCCAGGCTGGGTATAAGCCAACTGCGGATTTGTTGTTTATCTCTGGTAAGCATATCACTTGGAAGGCTGGGACATTGATTTGCTAAAAACACTTCTATCACCCAAGAATCCCCTTGGAAGGACTCATTCCTCTGTATACTAACACACCCTGCCCCTTTTGCTTTGAGGACTATTAATAGAGAACCTCCAGTTTGGGACTTCTTTAAATTCACCTAAAATAATTTATTAATACACTCACCATTGGGTTAATTATTTTATTTCATATATATTTTGTATCTTTCTAAATTTTCTCTGTAAGCAATGTTTGAAAAAATTGTGTATTAATTTTTTGTATTGATTTCACTCAACTGTGATACTATTGGTCAACACTCACTAATATTAGCGCAACTTCTCTTTTTTATCTTGTAATTTTGTGTATATCCCACAATAAGTTTGCAGCTTTTTTATTATCATTTGTAATCATTCACACAGGGCGTCTATAGGGAACCCATATACTCCCCTCCCCCGCTCCAAGCGCAGTTTTCTTCCTTTTTACATAAACCTTATATATAGCAGAAAACACAAATAATATAAAACATGTGAATATGTGATTATAACTCCTCCATTTAGAGTCCAGGATGAAAAACAAACAGTTATTCTCTAGCACTCGATAACTTCTGGTAGTTCTTGTGTGCTTCCTGCTTTTACAGTGAAAATCACCCTTTAGTGCCACCACCACCTAACGAAATGGCCACTCACCAGATATCAATTGAATGCTTGCCTTTCATTCATTACATGGATAACCACTCCTTAACAACGATCAGTATCCCCAAGGTTCGGGCCAATGGATATCCAAACTCATAAAAAACATGTAGAACTATCATGGTGTAGTATTTCTCAATGTGTTTATTATAAAAATTAAAAAATATATATTGCACTCACATTTTCCAGTGTCAACAAGCCAACACCAAGCTTATCCAGCCATGTATGCAGGTACCCCTAGGTCCACAAACAGGTATCCTCTGTATTGTATGTGTCCCAAGTGGTCTGCTCACTGCTACCGGCGTCCGAGTTGTTCAGCAAGTCCCAGCAGCCTCTACGCAATTTCGCAATCTCGTTGCGTCGTTGCGTCACTTCTCTGCACACTAGTACAGCACAGAACACAGTAATAACAGAAATTTGACATGGATCTCAGCGCAAACTGAGAAAAGCAGTGTGCCAATCATACAAACAGGAAATGTGATTACCAGAAGCATTCAATATACCAGTGATGTACAGAATACCTCGATGTTGCCATATTTCAAGAAATAAATATAATTTTTTTTTGACAGCTTTAGTAAATGACACTACCTATAGACTGAAACGTAATTTGTAATCATATTCAATTACAAAACAGCAATGTCAATTTTTAAAACTCAGCAGGAAAGTGGAAACTCTGATATTGGCAACAAAGTCAGTAAGGTAGATTACATTTAACATTAGTAAATGTTGTCAGAAGTGTTATGGAAAGAAATATACATATTTTATAATTTTTACTTGTTTGGACTTGTTTTCTTACTAGACCAAAGTAATTGTCCTAATAACTGTTTACCAGATTGCAAACAAGTCAAAAGACAGTGTCCAAAATGAAGAAAAGGAATCTGGACAGCCGCACTCCAACATAAGCCTTTAGACCCCTTTCACACTGTGCCGCCACCGGCGTCAGCCGTAAAGCGGCGCTATTTTTAGCACCGCTTTACCGTCGTTTTAGCGGCGCTATTTGGCTGCTAGTGGGGCGGTTTTAACCCCCTGCTAGGGGCCGAAAAGGGGTTAAATCCACCCGCAAAACGCTGCTGGAGAGGCGTTTTGTCGGTGATATCGCAGCGCTGCCCCATTGATTTCAATAGGGAGCAGCGGGGGAGGAGCTCCTTCACCGCTCCAAAGAAGCTGCTGGCAGGACTTTTTCTGACGCCCTGCCAGCGCACCGCTCCAGTGTGAAAGCACTCGGGCTTTCACACTGGAGTGAACAGAGCAGCTGTTTTAGGGCGGTTTGCAGGCGCTATTTTTTAACGCTATAGCACCTGGAAAACGTTCCAGTGTGAAAGGGGTCTTATTGTAGCAGATAGTGAAAGTTCATTGAACAGCAGAAGAGGTGTAAGACAGCTGATGCATTTCACAACATCATCATTGCTTAATCATAGCAGTGTCCACTTAGGTTTGAACTATCCCAACAGGAAGAAATCAAACTAATTTAGTCTTTAAACAAACTTGCTTACAGAGCTAATTATAGAAACAATGGGTCTCTGGTATCCCCACAACACCTAAAACCAAATACAAACTGACCAATAATTACAAGGATTTCCAGGTTCCACAAATGTGGAATGTAAAGACATTGTTTTTATTTATTTTTATAAAGGAATTGTCAAAAACTGCCTCTTGCCCTTATTTATTTTTGATATGCACCCCCCCCCCCCCCATGCCCAGAAGCATCCCCCCCATGTTGAGGGCATGTGGCCTAGTATGGTTCAGGAGGGAGTGCGCTCGCTCGGCCAGCTTTCAGCTGTCAGCAGAGAAGCCTGTTGACAGCTAATGACTCACCTGATGTTAAGGAAGCAGCGGCCAGCTTGCCGGCCTGCTCCTTAATGACCAGCTATTCACTGTGCCCTGATTGGGCAAAGCTTTGCCCAATCAGGGCTCAGAATGCACTGTGCAGCATGCAGTGCATTGTGGGGCGCTCGGTGGGTCAAGATCCTGCCAAGTGCCCCACAAATTCAGGTGTTCGCTGAACGAGCGAACAGGTGACGTTCCGCCCAAACTTTTGCTCGGCTCAAACTGTTCACCCAACTCTACCATTCACTTAGGATATCTAAAGAAGGGGAAAATCAGTATATAGCTTACGGTAAACAGTTAATTTTCAAACCTCATTGCAAAATTGTAGTGCCTGTGTCCCTCCCTGATAATTAAACTATTAGTCGAGTTTGCAATTGACTTACTGTAATAAATATTAATTTATTTTTGATACTCTGCAGTCTATACATACATAGATCTTGTTTGTGCCGTTTAAAGAATTCTACTTGGCTAAAAATTAACTCTAAATTAAGTTAAAGTAATTTAAATTATTGTATAAATTATTTTCTTATTGAAGGCACTGTGATTCGAGATATTTAGCTGACTAAATTAATTGATCAGGCATGCCCTGACATAACCATGTAAGATTTAAAGCTGGAATTGAGGCTAAATAAAGTCTAAATACAAGAGCCATGTGTATTCTTAAATGAATCTTGGTACCCTTTGTGTATTTCTGGCAGATCTGTGAAATCTTTCGCCATGAAACAACATACGTATTTTATCTTTTTGTAGGAGTTTCCTGTTATAAAGATTAGTTACTGCTGCTCTCTCTCTTTGTGCAGAGAGACTGGTCTTGTATCAGATCTTTGTAGTTTCCTGAAGGCAGCCTCCAGTGGGTGGACTTATTTGCCCCACGCAGAGCTCTGCTAAGGATATGTACAGCCTAGTGATTACTACATTTTCAAGGTAGTATCAGGGTTTGCAAAGGCATTTGGTGCACACAAGTGATTTTCTTTGTGGATGTAAAGTGGATGTAAACCTACTCTCATCCTTTCAAAAACTACTGCCATAGTGGTTATCTATAAGGATGTACATGCCTCCTGTATGTATCCTTACCTGTCAAATGTCTCCCCTCTGTCTGCTATGAGACCTGAAAAACTGCAGGTCTGGAGCTGGGTGGGTGAGGTTGTGATGTCAGTAGACTCCCCACCCACCTACACTCCCCTTGGCCAGGCATCAATATTTCTTACACTGAACTTCTGCTGGTCTTGTGGATTATGCTCCATGATCACTAACATCCAAAACCCAGGAAAGTCACCACATAATTATTTACAAAATTTGTAACAGAAACAATTTTTTTTTTTTTTTTTTTTTTTTTTTTTAAATTTGGTCTTTTTTTTTTTATTTGTAGCGCAAAAAATAAAACCCCAGTGGTGATTAAATACCACCAAAAGGGAAGGGAGAGCGTACTCTATAGATTCGGAAATCGCAAAGCTGAAAATACAATTAAAAGGCACCTATCGCATCCAGAGAGAGACCCTCTACAAGATAGAGGACCAAGAAAACAGGGATAGGAGGCTAAACCTGAGGCTGCGTGCCGTCCCGGAACAAAGAGGGGAAGACCTAGAAAGAAAACTATGGGAAATCTTGGGCCCCATAAGTGGCAAGGACTCAGATCACTTTCCTCATATAGAAAGGATACACCGAGTAGGTAGACCCGAAAGGGGGGGTGCAGAGCGGACCCGGGACATAATTGTCAGATTCAGCCACTTTAAAGAAAAAGAGGACCTGTGGGCTAAAATAAAAAATAAGTCTCCAATATTGCATAAGGACGCTGAAATTCAAGTATACGCAGACCTATCGGCCCGAACCCTGGAAAGACGGAGGCACCAGAAACCCCTGTTGGAAATATTGAAAAGGGAAAACATAAGATATAACTGGGGTTTCCCCTCATGTCTAATAGGGTCAAAAGAGGGGTGTATGGCCAGGTTGAGGTACCCGGAAGAAGTACAGGGATTTTGTACAAAACTCGGGATTGTGGCCCCGAACCTGCAGGGCTGGATTGAAATGGAAGGCCTGGGGGACCCCGGGGGGGGGGGAGTGGGGGAGGGGAGGGAGAAGGGGTGAATGCCCACATGTAACTGCATGAGAAACCTGTTCAAACCGGCCCTGCCCCCCCCCCCCCTCTGCGCCCCGAGCTCGGGACGCGGAGGGGGAGGGGAGGGCTAAACAAGCTCCACCTCACCAGGAATCCGGAGTCTAAGGGAAGCCACAAAGGATGGCCCCCAATGACCCGAGGACCCTAGTTGGGGTAAGAGAGGGGGGGAGGGAGGGGAGGGGGGGGGGGAGAGGGGGGGGGGGGGGGGGGAGGGGAGGAGGGGGGGGAGAGGGGGGGAGGAGGGAGGGGGGAAGAGGGAGGGGAGGAGGGGAGGGGGGAGAGAGGGAGGGGAGGAAGGGAGGGGAGGGGATGGGAGAAAGGGGGAGGGCAACCCCGTCCGCTGCCGGGCCGTTATCACCACCAATGCTCCAGAGGGAAAGAAAAGGGGAAAAAAAAAAGAAGAAAAGGGAAGGAAAAAAGATAAAGAAAAAGGAAAAAAAAAAGAGAAAACCCCAAAAAATAAATGAAGGACATCGAAATTAAATTTTTATCGTATAATGTGAAAGGCTTAAACTCACCTGGCAAACGTTCAAAAATTCTGGAGGAAGTAGAGAGATATGGCGCGGGCATAGTGTTCCTGCAGGAGACCCACCTGGTACATACCTCAAATATAAGACTATTTTCCCCGGCTCTCCCAAATTGGTTCTATGGAGATACTATCTCAAGCAGGGCAAGAGGAGTGGCTATTGGGATCGCGAGGGATATTGACTTCACGGTGGAGGAGAGAATGACGGACCCCGAAGGAAGGTACCTGTTTCTTAGGGGCACCCTCCTAGGGGTAGAATTTACACTGGCCAATGTGTACGCTCCCAACGTTAAACCTATCGCATTCCTCGAAGCAATTCTGTGTAAGCTGAGGGCCTTCAGGAAGGGATATCTGATCCTGATGGGGGATCTCAATTTCGGAATGGACCCCGCGAGGGACAGTACGTCTGGTGGAACGGGGAGGGATAACGCACAATTGAAAACGGATTAAAAAAAAACTATCGGAGGAACAACTGATGGATGTATGGAGGATCCAGCACCCGCAGTTGAGAGACTATTCGTTTTTCTCCCCTGTCCACCAGACGTACTCCCGCCTGGTCTATATCTTAATAGACCATGGGATACTGGAAAGGGCCAAAGAATCAGATATTGGAATAGCCTCCCTATCGGACCATGCGCCGGTATCCATGAGGCTAAGGTTCCCCGAATATAAACAACCCTCTAGCGGATGGAAACTTAACCCAGAATTGTTACAGGACAAAGAAATTAGGGACTATATTAAAAAGGAGCTAGAATGGTTCTTTCAAATTAATGACAACGGGGAGGTCTCAGAGGCCCAATTGTGGGACGCCCATAAAGCATTTATTAGGGGGCTCCTGATAGCAAAAGCCTCATGGAAAAAAAAGGAGAAGGTGAGAAAAACGCAGGTCCTGACGGCCGAGATTAAAACCCTGGAGCAAAAGCATAAATCGGGGGGGACACTTGGCCAGAGCATATACACAGAGCTTATGGATAAGAGAGAGGAATTAAAAGACCTAGCTGAACAGGAAGTCAGACAGAAGTTCAACAAATTGGCCAGGGAACAGTATAAATGGGGCAACAAGCCAGGGAAATACCTAGCAAGGAAACTACAAAAAAAGAAAACTAGAAACTTTATTGAAAAAATTCAAACAAGAAATGGGGAGATGAAGTTCACCCCTAGTGAAATAGCCTCTACATTCAGAGAATACTACAAAGAACTCTATGAGGTGAAAACCAAGGGAAACAACGACAGCATTGGAAATAGCCAGAAAACCTCTGAGTTTCTAGGGAGGGCAGGGCTAACGGTTCTAGGCGAGGAGGAGAGAGACGAGCTGGAGAGGCCAATAACCGAGGAGGAGATCCTAGCAGCTATCAATAACTCACCAACAGGAAAAAGCCCGGGCCCGGATGGCTTTACGGCCTCATATTACAAAACATACAAAGAGATTCTTATACCGAGATTACTGCGATATATGAACGGACTAGGGATAGACTATGATATGAGTGAAGAGGCCCTAAAAGCGACGATCACCCTCTTGAGGAAGGACGGGAAGGATGGATCGGTGTGCTCGAATTATAGACCCATCTCCTTACTAAATTTCGACACAAAACTATACGCCAAGATATTGGCGGATCGAATAAAGGGGCATTTGGGCACACTGATCCATCCGGACCAGGTTGGGTTTGTTCCGGGTAGAGAGGGGAGGGATAATGGGATCCGGACACTGCTAGCCATTCAGAGGATGGGAGACTCGAGAACCCCCAGTCTACTTCTCTCAATAGACGCTGAAAAAGCGTTTGACAGGGTAGACTGGGGGTTCATGTTCAATACTTTACAGAAGATGGGCTTTGGACCCAGAATTATCCAAAAAATCAAAACCTTATACAATCATCCGAAAACAAACATTAAGGTCAATGCAACGACCTCCACCGAGTTTGAATTGTTTAATGGTACTAGGCAGGGCTGTCCACTCTCCCCTCTCCTCTTTATCCTATCTCTGGAGCCGTTGCTGGCCGCAATTCGCGGAAACCCGGAGGTGGAAGGCTGCAAAGTCGGTAGCGAAGAGCACAAACTTGCGGCCTTCGCGGATGACGTCCTCTTTTACGTAAGTTCACCCCAGAAGTCAGTCCCTACATTGCTCAAAATCCTAAAGGAATATGGTGAACTAACAAACTTTAGAATCAATGCCTCAAAAACATTCATTCTCAATATTAACCTCAACAAAATAGAGAAACAGAACTTACAGAAAATAGTTAGTTTCACTTGGAAAAAAAGGATAAAATACTTAGGAATAGAACTAGCTAACAACCCGAGGAAATTATACAAAATAAATTATATCCCGCTCCTAGAAGACATAAAAAAAAAATGCCAAGAGCTGAGAGGAAAAATCCTATCCTGGACAGGCAGGATCAATGCGGTAAAAATGATGATCTTACCAGTCATCACATACAAATTTCAGATGCTCCCCCTCCCTCTCCCAAAACAGTATCTCGGTAAACTAAGAGCTATTATAATGAATTTTATATGGAACTACAAAAGTCATAGAATCTCCCTCCAAGTTTTAAAACAAGATAAAAGTCAGGGGGGCCTCGCGGTCCCAGACATAGAAAGCTACTACCACGCTATAGCACTAATGAGAATCGCAGAATGGGGTAAAATGGGCAACACTAAAAGATGGGTAGGTCTGGAAGAAGCACTGAGTGGAGTTAGGCTAGGGAGGATTGTGTGGAATCCTCCGAAAAGTCGGACACTGGGAGAAAAAACACATATAATCACTATCACGACTTTAAAAATCTGGGACAAAATCTATAAAATATTCAATAAAAAATATAACTCGCCACTTATAGCACTTAAAGAAAATCCCATTTTCCCGCCAGGGTTAAAGGAAATAGGAGGGGATTGGATTAGAAAGGACTGCACGAGATTAGGGGAAATTATTAGTAAGGGGAAGGTCATGACATTGCACGAGTTACAGAACAATGAGGCTTTCTCCATAGATGGATGGCGGCATCGCCAGCTATCTCACTTTGTGGGCTCCCTCCCTAGTCCATTAAGGGAGGCTAAGGACCTAACAAAATTAGAGAAAATCTTCACAGCAGAATGCTCCAAAAAAAGAATATCTAGAATCTATAAATTGTTATTAGAAAGAGATAGACCAGAGATGCCGCCATACCTCATCAAATGGGAAAGCGAATTAGGAACACAATTAGAAATAGGCACAAGTAAGAAAATTTTAAAATTAGCACACGGGTCTGCTGTAGATGCGAAAACTGCGGAAACAAATTATAAGTGCATGGCCAGGTGGTATAGAACCCCGGATAGGATCAGTAGTTTCCAGGTGGATACACCTGCAAACTGCTGGAGGGGCTGTGACCAAAGGGGCACAATGGGTCATATATGGTGGGAGTGTGTTAAAATCAAAAAATTTTGGGAGACCATCCTAAAATTCATAAAAGAAATAACAACGATCAAGGTAAAAAATGACCTTTGGGTGGTATTGATGCATGCTACATCGAAGGAAATCAGGCAATATAAAGGTTCATTGATCCCCCATTTGCTCAATGCGGCCAAAAAGGTAATCCCAAGAAGGTGGAAGGATAAGGAAAGCCCACCCTTATGGGAATGGGTTGACGCGGTGGAATCCACGAATATGATGGAATGTGTGTTGCACAACGGGGAGGAGGACAGAGAGGCCATGAGGGCCAGATGGGAGAGCTGGAGAAAATTCAAGAGGTCTTGGAGCTATAGGGAGGCTCTGCGAGCGCAGCCGTGATAACTGATGACCCCTAAGGGGGGAAGCCGGAAGAAGATCTAGTCGCGGAAAGACAGATGTTAAGGGCAGGAGACGACACTGGTGGTGGCACAGCAGCGGAGGGGGCATAGCAGCGGAGGGGGTTGGGGAGGGTGGGGGGCATGGGGGGGGATGGGAGGAAGGGGGGGGGGGGAGAAAAAAAAAAATGATGAAACAATCCACTAATGATGCTAAGACAAATGGAGGGATGGAGATGCGGGCATAGCTGACACTCACCCACGAATATGCTGTCTGAAGTGGAAAAAAAAATAAAAAATACCACCAAAAGAAAGCTCTATTTGTGAGAAAAAAATTATAAACATTTTTGTTTGGGTACAGTGTTGCATGACCGCGTAATTGCCGGTGTATAAGTCCCCTATATTGAAGTGTTTAAACTATGTTTTAAATGATGAATAACATTTTGTGGGTGAGGCAGAGTTAGGCCCATTTCACACTGAAGAGTTTTTCAGGCGTTACTGCACTAAAAATAGCACCTGTATAGCGCCTGAAAAAAGTCCTTTCACACTGGAGCGGTGCACAGAGGAGTGCTGCAATGACGGAGGCATGTATTTTGATCACGCTTTCATAGCTTAGCAGCCATGATAAATGTGGTCAGCTCTTGGGGAAGGGGGGGGTCAGCACCAGGCAGGATCAACCAGGTACTGAAGGAGATAGAAAGGGGCAATTGAAGAGGAAAAGCACTAATCTACAGCTTGTACCTTAAAGGGACAGGACAGGAGTATGATTATTTTTTTTTGGGAGGGGGGGGTGACAATCACTTTAAATCCAATAAGCATTCAAGTTTATGGTTTGGAGCTGGACAATATGCATAAAAATGGTGATTTGATCAAAATACTCATTTGTCTAATGATTGTTGCGCACAGTTTATGTGCTTTTGATCCACTTTTGTGCAGCCTATCATGGTCCATTCCACCATCATCACAACTTTAATTTTATTCACCTTAATTAGGTGAATTTGTTGGTCCGGATGAGGTCTGCACACCCAGTACCCTCTCAACACTTTTTGTATGAGCTTTAGCAACACTCCTAGTATCTGTGATGCGTGCAGACACTTACTGGATGAAGAATGTTTGGTTTCTGATTCTACAGTCTCTTTTTCTGAACCATATAAGCCAAAAACTAGCCTTCAATTTTTTTTTTCTAATCTTCAAGCAGTTAATATTTCTCCTCAGTAACCAAAGTTTGATGCTGGGTTAAGGCTAGTACACACGGGGCAAATGTCGGTCGACTTTAGCCAGTTCAATAGAAGCCGGCCGACATTCAGCCTGTGTGTATGGCAGTCGGTCCTTTTCCGGTTGTGAGCATTTAAAAGAAGCCGGACAAATGACCAGCTTCTGTCGAATGCTCATAACTGGAAAAGGTCTGCCGACCGATTACTGGTCGGTGCTCTCAGCCAATGGTCTGAGCCAATGGTTTGATTAGGTCTGTCTGGCCTATTTAAAATCTTGCCTTTGTAATCAGGAAAAGCAGTTTGGTTCTCTCCAAACACAATAGTCTCTCAGCCTAATACGCTTTGATTGCATGCAATGAATTGTTAGGACAGAGGGTAACTTCGAAAACATTTTTAGATTTAAATAGAATGTGGAAGGGTAGAACATTTCTCAGGGTTTTTTATTGGTCTCTTGTGACTCCACTGGAGAGATTTAACCTTGTTTATTGCTGAGCACAAGAGAAGAAATAATAAAAGCAAGGAAAATTATAAAAATTCTAATTGGGTTCTAAACTTTCCCCACTCTACTATATTGGGCTTTTGTTGTTGTGTCTATTGTTTTTGGAGAGATTTTCCATCACTTCCTATCATTTTGACCTCAATTGATGACAGAAAGTGAGGGAAAATCTCCAAAATGAGGACATAACAATATAAATACAACTGCCGTTTCACCATTTATCTATGGCAAAAACATTGTCTGGGGTTTGGCTTTTAGGTGAGCTGCTGGTAAGATTCATACAAATTCTCACTGCTATTGTACAACTACATATTCCTGAACACTGTTACAAAGGCTAGGTACTACATTTTATGAATACCTAATGTGCTAATTTTACAGTAATAGCAAAACGCATTTAATCATTGGAACAGCAATATACTAGACATATGCTAACAATTCTAGCTTTCCAGTTGTATTTTCAAAATGTTGAAGCCTTAGGTTGTTTTATTATGTAAGATCACCTTTGGCAAACATCACTAGAAGAGTAAAGATGATTAAACCATAATGCAATTTTGTAATAGATTAGGAGTGTTCTAAAGCTTACATTTATATTTTCAGCTCAAACACAGGAATACAAATGTTTTCTGTCCTGAAGAAATATGAAAGGCTAATCACGGATACCCTGAGGATTGGCAGATGTTTGCAATGTGATGTATTGTCTATTTCTGTAACTCAGAGGGAAACTTTTCATCTTCAGAGGCAAGAGACATTGTTTCTGTGTGACACTATATTTATTCAATATGAAGTTAAATTTTTTCACTGGGTCACTGACATCTCATCCTGGACAGTTGGAACTGTTATTTTACCTTCAGTTATACAATCATTAAAAAAAAAAAAAAAAAAATGCAGCAATTAGAAATTCCGAACTTTATGGTAGCTTATTCTATTCCATTGCACTGCAGGGCTCAGATAAGGAGTGGGAAAGTCAGTATTGGGAGTAGTTCATTTGTTGCTGCAGTGCAAAGCCAGTTAGTTTAACACTGGGAGCTTCATGATGGGGAGAAAAAAGTGATGACCTCATCAATGTGGGGATGCTCCTCAATTATTCAATCAGAAGGCTGGGGTGGGAGTTTAATGTTATACTGTTTACTTGCACTGGAGAAAAGCAAGTCAGGGGCCTGGCTCTACAGTGTGGCAGGATGTCTGGATCACAAGACTAGATGAACTGAATTACAGATCTTTTGACAGGTAAGATAGTCCACTTACAGTATATGCATTTTCCGATATGCCTAAAGTTCACATGTAAACGAAACACTGCAAATAGGTTATCTCATTTTCTTCTTGTATTATAAGTACCCTTTGCTCATTAAAAGGGGTGGGGGGAGGTGGTATTTGGGAGACCACCTTATCTTTAAAGGGGGATTCCAGATTTCAATCAAATCATTTTTTCCACATGATCCCTGCTCCTTTGTTCACAATCACCTGCCAGATGGGGATTCCTGGCTGACAGGTGAATGTGTGGTGCGGTAATTAGTCACTGATCGTTAGGATGCTGGCAAGTGCCTACTCACTAATAGCCAGGAGCCCTGAGCAGAAGTTGTTGCATTTAGTTGCTAAATGTTTTACTTCCCACTGCAGCTGAAGGCTCAGCTTCGCCAAACACCCGCTTATTGTTTGTGAGGTTTATTAAACGGCCAAACTAATGAACCTGCAGCACATCTCTAGAGTGTGCAGGAATCTTTGTATACAGTATAAAAGGTCTCTATCATGTCTTTTCATCTTCTGGTCGAATGTTCTTAGCCTATATTGTTAGGCTATTCTCTCTATTGGACAAAATGTTTTTTAGGATATTTCCTCCTAGGATCAAAATTTAGGGAACGTTAAATTCACACTGCGATGAGAAACATACAGAAACTGTCATTTCACACATTTTACAAACATTGTGTGTATGATTTGGGACTTTTGCATAATTGCCAACACAACACAATTAAAAAAAAAAAAAGAACCCTACATGTTAGCATGTATATTGTTGGCCAGGAAGTGATTGAATTGATATGTTGACCCTTTCCTCTGCTCCATAGCTCAAGAAAGAACTAAACTTACACATAGGGAAGTTTTCCAGCATGAACAGCCTCCTAAAATGTTCACTGAGCTTAAAAAGAAGACAACACATTCATGATTTCTGCATTACAAGGAACGATGAGTAATTAGCTTAAGAGCTTACCCTTATCAGTGGCACTATTCATTTTGATAAGAAAAGGGTAAGAAGGGTAATAGTTAGGCCAATTCAAACATCTGCATTTTTCAGTTGCTGGTGTGTGTGTGTTATTTCCTATTTTTATATGTGCATACATACAGTACATTCACAGAATGCTGCACAGATGTTTAAATCCAAGGAACGCCACAGGATGACATCATTTACCACACCCCCTTTCCACTATGGCCACTATATAAAAGTCTATGGGTCCATTGCGCTCATTGTACCATTATGGAGACAGAGGGAACTGCTGTACGTATGACACCTATAAGGTAAGATACATCTCTCTGATATTTGGGGATGCTGGCAGCCAGTACCTTTTGCATTGATGGGTTAAATCCCCCCCTTTTTAATACAAATGTCCACTACTTTTATCTTAGGTTTGGCTGCTGATTGTTTAGCCCCCCCCTATATATCTGCTGAATAGGCTCATGGCTTTATCTGCGGCTTTATCTGCAGCACAGCCCTGCCTCAACTCTAGCGGTCATTGTTAGTTGGATAGTTTTTCTGGAAAATTTCTGTATAGAAAGATTTACTTGATAAACCTCAAATTGATAGGTATGCTTATTAGTATATATCTGGACAACTTTTTTGAGCGTTCATCTATTTGTGCAAGGGACAGCACAAAGGACTCAAGGAGTATTAAATAACACAACACAATTTGTTTCATGCTGGCTATAATGGCCACGGCATTTATTAAGGGGTTACCCAAAATGAACAATAATCATCCATAACAGCAAAATATTTCATCTTAAAATTACATAACCATAAATTATTTAATTTATTAATAATATCACGTAGTCCATCCAGAACTGAACTGGATGACAAACCCCACTAACAAACGCCATGACAAAATTCTAATATTTATATATATTAGGGAGGGAGAGGGAGGGTGGGAGCATCACGGGGCTCCATCCTCAGCAGGGGTCTTCTCAGCCAGTGAACAGAGCGGGAAAGCCGCCGGCTTTTATAACTACAGCCCGGCCCAATCCCGCCCGATTCAGCCAATCGGGACCCGTTGCCATGCCGCTCCATAATCTGCCATCACTTGGAGGAACCTAAAAAGAGAGAAACGGGGGGGGGAGCAAGGGAAAACGGCAGCCCTCTGTACTGTCCCATGGAGCCCCGCATAAGCGCTAGGGGCTCAGTCATGGGACAGCAAAAAGGACTCAAGGAGCATTGAATAAAGAGACAGAACACAATTTATTTCATGTTGGCTATAATGGCCACAGTGTTTATTAAGGGGTTACCCAAAATGAACAATAATCATCCATAACAGAAAAATATTTCATCTTAAAATTACATAACCATAAATTATTAAATTTATTAATACTATCACGTAGTCCATCCAGAACTGAACTGAATGACAAACCCCAACAGCTTAAAGACACTCAGAAACTGAGCGGCTGAAGCCCCCCCCCCCCCCCCCAATGCTGTGGCCTGCTCAATCATGTTTTGTAAGCCTAAAACAAAAATGTCTAAACCAACATCCGACAGGTGTACAAAATCAATTCTGTATAGACCAGGAAAGAAACCCTCAAGGTCTATATGACGATAATAAAAAATGCCTTGAGAAATTACTAAGTTGCATATAGTTCTATTTATGCGTTTCCTAATCTTAGCTAAATAATGAAGGTTTATTGAATCGGACCAAAGGAGTCTTGGTACCATCTCTGAAAAAACTATAACCGTAAAAGGAAATAACAACTTAAAAGAAGATGAGTCCCTCTTCATCTCGCAAATCAAATCCCAAGTTTTAATCCTGTCCAGGTCATTAGCCCCAGCATGAATGAAAAGTACATCAGGAGAAGGCCACTGTCCTAGCAAGAAAATTAACTGATCCTTTAGATTCCTCCATCTCAGCCCCCTTATACCCCACCATAAAACCTGAAATCGTCCTTCGTCCAAACCAAGATTGGTTTTGCCATTCTTGATGGAAGTTCTCCTTTTGGGCCAAAATATAAAGGAATGTCTTACTATCCAAATGACACGCTTGGAAGTACCTAAGAAAAATTAACAAGATCAGGACGAACATACAATTTAAACCTATCACTATCCCAACACCCCAATTTCTTTAAACCATCAGAGAAAACACGAAGGCTGGCTTCAGTAGCTGCCACAATCCTGGAGGAATGTGAAGAGAAATTAAAAACAGAAAGGTTACATTTTTTATGGCAATAAGACAGGACAGATGAGAACTGGAATCTTGTTAATGGAGACAGATTAATATGAATAAAAAATTAACCTGAAAAAGGGGGTCGAGAAGAAAGATATTAAGTCACTCAGATGATCTGAAAAAGGGCTCTATAAAGAGTTATCCAACGACCCTTGCCTAATTGATCCATCTTGGATCTATGGAGAAAAATCCTAAACCAAATTTTCCATAACCAAGATGTCTGAAAAAACTAAAAAGGAGGAAGAAGCTTTATTATGTGAGCTCCCCTATTCTAAAAGCACCAAAAAATGCAATGACGAAAGCTGTTCTGAACAGCGAAGTCTCAAAAGAGGAGAGGCAAACTGATTCCAATAGAAATCAGTTTTACCAATAATTCAGATGAAATAGGTCATCTACTGTCAATAGCTGAGGAAGATCTCCTGAAACTTTTCAGCATTTGTTTGACTGGAAAAAAAGAAAAAAAGAGACATCTCCATAACAAAGATGTCTGAAAAAACTAAAACGGAGGAAGAAGCTTTTTTAGGTGCTATGAGCTCCCCTATTCTAAAAGCACCAAAAAATGCAATGACGAAAGCCGTTCCGAACAGCGAAGTCTCAAAAGAGGAAAGGCAAACTGATTACAGTAGACATCAGTCTCAAAAACTTTCCTAACCAAAGCAGGACTAAGTTTAGCTTGAATTAGAGAGGAAACAAAGCATAAAGCCGTATGAGCACTAACTGAATTAAAAGAAAGATTAGACTCTGCACAAAAATTACACCATTTAAACCAGGCTTGTGAGTATTCTTCCTAAGTTTTAGGAGCAATGGAATTCCTTAAATTTTTCTTGATTATTACCAAATCAGGCCCCAGAGAAATTCTTTAATGAAATCGCTCTGTCATACCGCCCGACCATTAAAATTGATAGGAATTGGTCCCAAACCTTCAAATCCTCATTAATGTGACGGGTAATGGAAACATGGGACAAAGGATTTTTAAGCTCCCTAATGGCTAGAGCAAATCTCAGAGAAAAGCTTCTGGCTACTGGGATTACTCTAGACGCAAACGCAAAAAGGACTGAACATCACGCAACAGAACCCTTCTTTGTGACAAAAAATTTGAGCTAAATAACCTAATTTTTATAATTTTTTCCATTGGCAAATGGAATTCCATGGCGGCCAAATCAATTGTGATGCCCAGGAATTCAATCACCGTCACTGGGCCCACCGTTTTTACATGGGCTAGGGGAATGCCAAATGACTCACAGATGTTGGAAAAACAATCTAAGATTTCGGAACAAACTTGAACTTTAGCGGAACCTATAAATAAAAAAATCATCTAAATAATGGATAGCGCCACCCTGAGGGTAATTTTGTGACAATACCCACTTCAAAAATGTTGAAAAGGCCTCAAAATAACTACATGACTTGGAAAAAACACATGGGCATGCATTTATCAAAATAGAATTGATCCTCAAAATAAAAACCGAGAGAATTAAAACCTATAAGGTTGAAAGGTAAAGGGCGAAATGCGGATTTTATGTCCACTTTTGCCATAAAAGATGCTTTGCCAAATTGCTTTAAAAGACACAGAGCTTCATCAAAAGAAGAATACGACACCACTGACTCAAAGTCTGCTATTTCATAATTTAAGGAATTGCCATGGGGAAAAGGATAAATGATGAATCAGATGAAAGGAGCCTGGCTTCTTTTTTGGGACTAGGCCTAAAGGGGATAAACGAAAATGTAAAAAAAGGTGAGAAGGGAAAGGTCCAGCTATTCTGCATTCCTGCAATTTCTTTAAAATGTTCTCTCTAACTATGTCAGGGTGCGCAAGAACAGAAAATACATTTTTTTAATAGAAGACAACCTTGACCTACAAAGGAAGGGACTAAAAAAACAAACTTAAATCCTTCATAAAGTAGATCCTCCATCTTGCGGTCTGGTGATTGATCTGGCCAGAACTGCATTTTTGAAAATTTCACTGGCGTTCATGCCTTTTGTATTATTGTCTCTTGACTGAGATGTATTAGCAGATTTTTTAAAACAGCGGGATGCTGGATGGGTACCCGCGCAGAATGAGCATTCGTGCTTATATCTGCAGTTTGATAAGAATCTGCACTGGGAATCATTATATGAGAAGCATACTCCCTTACGAAAAGTAGATTGGGTATCAGGTGCTTAAGGCCGCTGAGTATATTAAGGTCTTTGTGGCAGCATCAGGTTCAGCCACAAACCTACGTCCTTAACCCCCCCAGTGGAGGGATGAGTGAACTGAGAGCTTTTGTCTGAAGCTCTCATCGTAACTGAACCAAGAAATGCCACCAAAGTGGCGATATGCCACTATATCCAGGTGTTGAAAAAATCCTGAGCATTTATCAGGAAAATGTTCACCCACAACAGAAGAAAAAATACAGAAGGCCTGAAGCCAGTTCTGAAAAGTCCAGGGAATTGCCCTCCTCCTATCCTCCTCTCCTCCTCAGACCTGCCATCCATTCTTTTATCAGATTTCAACAGAAATTCTTTAGATGGCATGAGCAAGGATAAAATATCTATGAATTCTCCACGCCATATTTTTTCCTTAACAGAGGTGGATAAATGATAGCCCAGAGGAGATAATTCACAGGGGAGAGCCTCTTTAAGACATGATTCAGAAACCAGAGCTTTAACGGGTAAAGAATGTGTAGGATTCAAAACAGAAGCAGGCATAGTAACAATACTGGTATTATTTACAGGTAATTTATGAATAATAGAAACCATTTTATTTAAAGGGTTAACACTTACTGGAGTTACCTTGTGAAAAAACAGCATTATCTGATACAGGTATACCACCTGAGCCACCGCTATTCCATACAGTACCAATATTATGAGGTTCACCCAGTTTAGTAAGTACATTGGCTAAAGAACCAGCTACTTTACTCAATTCAATTAAATTTAAATAATTTCTCTCACCAGAATTGCAGTCCACGCTAACAGGTTGCCCAGATGTTGCCTGCAGAAGCTAGCTGAGGTGATTCAATTCTGGCTCTGTTTGAGGAGCGTGACCTTGCCTGTTTTAATTGTTCTCTCACAGGAGAAGAGGGAGAATCTTCTATTCTCAACCTCTTTCCACTGTTATCTTTGCAACCTCTTTTTTGGACAGCAGGGGGAGCTGGGTGACTGCCATTGTCCATATCCTCAATAGGCACAGACTGGGCATGCTCCATATCAGCCGAAGCTGACACTGATGGTACTGCCTCTTCCTCTAGGCACCTCAGCTCTCGGCTTTCTAGATAAGATGGCGCAGCAGCTCCTCCACGATAAAGGTAACACTGTCTGTAGCAGCACAAAGCTCCGTCCTCAGCGGGGGGGGGTCTCTTCAGGCGGTGAATGGAGTGGGAAAGCCGCCGGCTTTTTTTAACTACAGCCCGGCTCAATCCCGCCCGATTCAGACAATCAGAACCCGTTGTCATGCCGCTTTACAATCTGCCATCACTTGGAGCAACCTAAAAAGAGAGAAACAGGGGGGGGGGGGGTAAGAAGCAGGGAAAATGGCAGCCCTCTGTACTGTCCCATGGAGCCCTGCATAAGCGACATGGGCTTGGTCATTAGTTTATACCTTGCAATATGATTCATTCGTTACCCCCCTGTTTCTCTATGTACTTAGATCCTTGTTGGTTTGTCCCTCGACATTGCTCCAGCCCCGTATTGGGAGGAACCTTTCAGACGCGAGGGTTTGATGTTGGACATGGTTCATTTCCATCCTGCTCTGGCCTCACAACGCTGTTTTGGCGTCTTAGTTACCTTTTACTTGTTGAGTCATAATTTCTCCTGATTGAAATACATACTTACGTATACGCTTCATGTTTTCTTTTTGCAAATAATTGAAAATATGATCAGTTTATAAACATTGTGACATTATGAATTTTGTTTTTGTAACTATGTGTATATTAATATTGTAGAGTGTATGTATACATCTGGAAGTCCTCAGCCCATTTTTCCCTGAAGAAGACCTCTACTTCATTTGTTGAAATGCGTTGGATTTCCTCTGTCTTCTGGACAGTCGACTTGGGCCTTTTCCAGCTGTCTGTCCTTGGACTGCTTCCTCACATCATGTGTTTCAGTTTTATCTAAATTTTGATTCTAAATGCTCTATACTCTGTGTAATAATATTGTAATAATTTTTTTCAATAAATCTCCTACTGTTCTGAGTGTTCATGGTCCTTTAAAGTCCCACTTTTTGAGGAACACAGTTTTTACATTTTGTATTAGGGATGTGGACCTGAACCAGTTTTCTCCAAATAGTTGGCAACACCGTTTGTACATTTCAACATGGTAGTAAATACCCATTCCTCATATTCTTGTCTACCTTTTTGGTGTTAGAAATATTTATTTAGGTAAAAGTCCTTAATAAAGTAACCTTATAAATTAAAAGAAACAGGTGCGCTTATCTATAAAAAGATTCACAGTGCAAAAATACACATGACAAAAATTTAAGGGCATAAAGTCCACTCCTGCAAAAACAAGTGTATAAAAATAAAAAAAAATTTGATGAAATGACTAATAAAGTGAAAAATATATGATTCAGTTCATAAAAGGTGCATAAAAAATGAAGAGGATAGCCTCATAGTACAATTTGTTTCAACAAAGAGGTTTATTAAAACAGTACATTAAAAACTTACATTAGGGCAACCAAACATCAGCAAAAATAAATGCACATAAAAAACAGAGCAGTGGTTTGCACCAGCCAGCTCAACCGGTTAGACATCTCACAATGGGTTCCACCCGACTAGTTTCTCCATAATCGGCTTCACCTGGGAAAGGAGACTCACTCAAGACGTCTACTAATAGCATATAATTGCAAGTGGATGTGGGTGACACCGGAAGTTGAATTGATCTATACATCCTTTTGCTGTCGGCGCTGTGATACAAGAAAAACCCAATATAAAGTGCTCTAGTGCTATATAATTAATTAAGCCATTACAGCCATGATAGTAAACAGTTAATAAAACATAAAAAAATATTATACTATAGTACAGGGAAAACAACCCAATATAAAAGTGCTCTAGTGCTCTGTGACAAGATGTGATTAATTATGCCATATCTAGCATCATAATATTACAATAAATAATACAAAGAAAGTTAAATTAAGAAAGAGAAAGTCCATATGTTTGAAAAAATATCCTTAATATTGAGATATATGGATATATGAACCCATCACCACTTGAGGAGGAAAAACGACAATGTTGCTTCACCAGGTGGAAAATAGTAGGTATCCTACTCACCGACTCACCATGACCCCTTTAATTAAAAACACAGGTCAGGTGCAGCTTTGGCAGATTAAGGAACTGCCGCCTATGATGGGAGAAAACTCTTGTGTAGAACCAGGAAATGGTCAATCATCCACAGAAGCTCAGAAAAAATATAAAAATAGCAGGGCCATAGCGTAATATTGTTTTTTAATGTTGCATTCAAACATATAAAAAAGTACATGAAACAGCCAGATGGCCTCTTACATTTAAAAGTGCCTTGCCTCGGCACTGGAGGTATCAAGCGTATCCAGCAAGGTGTGCTGTGAACCGGCCCTGTGTTGCAATCGGCGTGCGTTTCACCTCCGGAGAATCAGGAAGTATGCACAAGTTCCTATATGTGTGCAGCGTTACCAGGATGCCTCGACGTAGGTTTCATCATTGTGATGTCATCAGAAAGCCTTATGGCTCAATATTAAGGATATTTTTCCAAACATATGGACTTTCTCTTTCTTAATTTAACTTTCTTTGTATTATTTATTGTGATATTATGATGCTAGATATGGCATAACTAATCACATCTTGTCACAGAGCACAAGAGCACTTTATATTGGGTTGTTTTCCCCGTACTATAGTATAATATTTTTTTATGTTTTATTAACTGTTTACTATCATGGCTGTAATGGCTTAATTAATTATATAGCACTAGAGCACTTTTATATTGGGTTTTTCTTGTATCACAGTGCCCCCTTACTTCGTACTACCCACTAACTGCACAAAGTCTAATTAGCACTTTGAGGGGAGCAGCTTGTTTGTTAGGTTCACTTTATTATTTAATATTCTATTTAATTATTTTTTTTGCGTGGAGTTCACCCTATTAGAGGTGATTAACTTTCATCCTTTTGCTGTCACTTAGTTGGGACATGTAAAAAATTCTAAATAAGAATAAAAATATGCTATGCCACCAAAGTGTAATACTTGGTATGAGGCATACATAAAGGTCAAAAATAATTAATTAAAAAAGATAGAACAAAAAATATATTTTTTAATTTTAAATATGTTCAGGATGTAGAGATCAACTGATTCTCTCCACGATGATCACCATTTGCACATATGTATACATATTAAAGGGTCATCATAAACCCAATGTATTGGTAGGTAGAACTAAACATAATATAACATAACCCAGTATGACAAGTAGGCATAATATCTATCAAATATTAAAAGAAAACCCTTCATTGAGAAAACAGTAGTATAGATAATACTCTAAAAGGAATATTAGAAAAAAAACTAACACTAGCACGAATAGAAAAAGAAGGATCAGCTATTATCAATGAAACAATTACTATTCCATTCTATGTTTATTCTCAAGGGTCTACAAGTACATAAATAAAAAATCCAATGGGTTTCACAATGATGGGGTGTGAATTTCTCAATGCCCGTGACCTGCAATAAAGCCACATCTCTCTTAGACCCCTTTCACACGAGGGCGTTTTGCAGGTGCTATAGCGTTAGAAATAGTGCCTACAATCCGCCCTCAAACTGCTGCTCCATTGTCTGCAGTGTGAAAGCCCGAGGGCTTTCACACTGCAGCGGTGCGCTGGCAGGGCGTCACTAAAAGTCCTGCCAGCAGCTTTTTTGGAGCGGTGAACTCACCGATCCTCCACCGCTGCTCCCCATTGAAATCAATGGGGCAGCGCTGTAATACCGCAGCTATTGCGCCGATTTGCCGTAGGTTTTAACCCTTTCTCGGCCACTAGCGGGGGGTAAAAGCGTAAAAAGGTAAAAGAAGACCTTCATTTGTTGAAACGCGTCAGTATTCCTCTGTCGACAGTCGACTTGGGCCTTTTCCAGCTCTGTCCTTGGACTGCTTCCTCACATCATGTGTTTCAGTTTTATCTAAATTGTGGATTATGTCTTATACTCTGTGTAATACATTTGTAATATTTTTTTTTATAAATCTCCTACTGTTTCATGGTCCTCTAAAGTCCCACTTTTTGAAGAACCCGATTTTTACATTTTGTATTAGGGATGTGGACCTGAACCAGTTTTCTCCAAATAGTTGGCAACACCGTTTGTATAAAGCTTAATTCCGAGATAAAGAAAAAATACCCTTGCAGTGTTCTCCCCCAAACAGCAAGGATTACATGGGATAGTATACTATAAGGGTAGTGCAAAAGGCTGTGTAATGCTTATCTTATTATATTCTCCAAGGAGGGCAATTTTTTTCTCCTGCCTGGAGTTGCTTTTGCCTAGGTTGACATTTATGCAGTGTGATTAGACTGAGGTTTTTAGTGCAATTTCAAGGATAATGTCCAGTGTGACTTCATGCGGGTTCAGGTGTTTTTTAATGCTATTTGGATACAGCTCCGATTCTCTTTATCTCTGGAAATCAGCTCAGAAAGACACTATAGCCTGCTAGAATTTGCACTTGAACTGCTTAGTCTTTCAACACCTATGTGTTTTCTATGTAGTTTCCATTAAACTCTACATAGATGAAAATCGAATCGCACCAAACACGCACAGGACTCTTTTTAAAAATGCATTGCATTCAGACTGCATATATATGAACGGACTCCATAGAAAGTCAAGTTATTTCACTTGTCATGCGATTCCATGCATTCTGGAATGCATACAAAATAGCATCAGAGTGAACTTGGGCTTAAGGTAAATAAACTTGCTGTACAGCAGGAAAATAATATCAGAATAGTTTTTGTTATTGAGAAACTTACTACAAAGTGCAGTAAAGAGGGGAAAAAAATGATTTTAATCAGTATTTGGTATGACCACCTTTTGCCTTTAGCAGAGCAGCAATTCTCATAGGTATATATACAGTATCTCACAAAAGTGAGTATACCCCTCACATTTTTGTAAATATTTTATCAGATCTTTACATGTGACAACACTTAAGAAATTACACTTTGCTACAATGTAAAGTAGTGAGTGTACAGCTTGTATAACAGTGTACATTTGCTGTTCCCTCAAAATAACTCAACACACAGTCATTAATGTCTAAACCACCGGCAACAAAAGTGAGTACACCCCTAAGTGAAAATTTCCAAATTTGGCCCAGTTAGACACCAGCCCCCCCCCCCCCCCCCCCCCCCAATGGTATGTGACTTGTTAGTGTTACAAGGTCTCAGGTGGGAATGGGGAGTAGGTGTGTTCAATTTGGTCTTATAGCTCTCACTTTCTCATACTGTCATTGGAAGTTCAACATGGCACCTCATGACAAAGAACTCTCTGAGGATATAAAGACAGTCTAGGCTATAGGAAGATTGCCTAGACCCTGAAACTGAGCTGCAGCACGGTGGCCAGGACCATACAGCGGTTTAACAGGACAGGTTCCACTCAGAACAGGTTTCACCATGGTCGACCAAAGAAGTTGAGTGCACATACTCAGTGTCATATCCAGAGGTTGTCTTTGGGAAATAGACATATGAGTGCTGCCAGCATCACTGCAGAGTGAAGGGGTGGGGGGGGTCAGCCTGTCAGTGCTCAGACAATACGCTGCACACTGCATCAAATTAGTCTGCATGGTTGTCATGCCAGAAGGAAGCCTCTTCTAAATATGTTGCACAAGAAAGACTGCAAACTTTTTGCTGAAGACAAGCAGACTAAGGACATGGATTACTGGAACCATGCAATGTGGTCTGATGAGTCCAAGATAAACGTATTTGGTTCAGATGGTGTCAACCGTGTGTGGCGGCAACCAGGTGAGGAGTACAAAGACAAGTGTGTCTTGCCTACAGTCAAGCATGGTGGTGGGAGTGTCATGGTCTGGGGTTGCATGAGTGCTGCCGGCACTGGGGAGCTACAGTTCATTGAGGGAACCATGAATGCCAACATGTACTGTGACATATTGAAGCAGAGCATGATCCCCTCCCTTTGGAGAATGGGCCAGTATTCCAACATGATAACGACCCCAAACACGCCTCCAAGATGACCATTGCCTTGCTAAAGAAGCTGAGTGTAAAGGTGATGGACTGGCCAAGCATGTCTCCAGGCCTAAACCCTATTGAGCATCTGTGGGGCATCCTCAAATGAAAGGTGGAGGAGCGCAAGGTCTCTAACATCCACCAGCTCCATGATGTCATCATGAAGGAGTAGAAGAGGACTCCAGTAGCAACTGGTGAAGCTCTGGTGAACTCCATGTCCAACAGGGTTAAGGCAGTGCTAGAAAATAATGGTACCCACACAAAATATTGACACTTTGGGCCCAGTTTGGACATTTTCACTTAGGGGTGTACTCACTTTTGTTGCCAGCGGTTTAGACATTAATGGCTGTGTGTTGAGTTATTTTGAGGGGACAGCAAATTTACATTGTTATACAAGCTGTAAACTCACTACTTTACATTGCAGCAAAGTGTAATTTACTTGATTATGTTGAGACCAGGGTTCTGTGGGAACCATGCAATCAATTTTATGGTTCCTTGTTCTTTTTGTTGCAAAGCTTTATGATTTCTGATCTTGTGTTTTGGGTTCATTGTCAAGCTGCAGAATAAAGATGGAGTAGATCAGACACCTCCATGAGGGCATTGTTTGATATACAGTTTAAGAGTTTGCCTGTACTCAGCAGTGAGAGATGGGGAAAAAAAAGCTTGACCTGCAGAGATTCTTGAATGCACCATTCTCTAGCCCAGCGGTCGACAATCTTTGTTCTGTTGGGTCTAAGTATTTCAAATTGTGACTATGTCCAGAGTACTGGCTGCCATTTCTTGCATTTCTCTGCCACTAAGTCCTTGTTTTTAATGCAATCTAGGCAAGTATTGTGGCTTTGTATCCACCTTAACTAATGGCTTTTTAGTTGTAACTCTTCCATGTGGACCCACTCAGTTAACACTTCTTTAGATGGATGTATGAAGGTCTCAGTGGGTTCTGATAGTTTGTCTTCAAAAGTGGAAGATATTTAGCATTGCTCAGTGTGGATCTTATTTTCTGCACTCTGCTCCAGTGGCTGCCCACTGCAGAGCCTATCCTTAAATTGGCTGTAAAGTCAGAAAGTTTTTTTATCTTAATGCATTCCATGCATTAAGATAAAAAACCCTCTGTGTGCAGCAGCCCCCCACGCCCCTCCTAATACTTATCTGAGCCCCATCTCTGTCTACTAGTGTCCCGGCTGTCCGGGACTCTCCCTTCCAGCGCCATTGGCTCCCTTTATTTTTACAGAAAAAATAAATAAGACTTTACAATCACTTTACCCTTCCCAGTTTGTTTGTGCTTTTACAGAAGACCTTAGACGCAACATCTACAAACACCTTTCCGCTGTGAAGTTTCTGCTTCAGAGGTATTGCCAATGCAGGATGACCACCTTGCCTCTTGTTGCTAAGCTCACTTTTGCCATGATGTCACATTTGAAGGTTAACCACTTGACCACTGGGCACTTAAACACCCTTAATAACCAGACCAATTTTCAGCTTTCGGTGCTCTCACATTTTGAATGACAATTACTCAGTCATACAACACTGTACCCATATGAAATTTTTGTCCTTTTTTTTCACACAAATAGAGCTTTCTTTTGGTGGTATTTAATCACCGTTGGGTTTTTAATTTTTTGCGCTATAAAAGAAAAAAGACTGAAAATTCGGTAAAAAAAAGAATTTTTCTTCGTTTCTGTTATAAAAATTTAGCAAATTTGTAATTTTTCTTGATAAATTTTGGCCAAAATTTATACTGCTACATATCCTTGGTAAAAATAAGTACAAATTGGGGTATATTATTTGGTCTTTGTGAAAGTCATAGAGTCCACAAGCTATGGTGCCAATATCTGAAAATTGATCACACCTGAAGTACTGACGGCCTATCTCATTTCTTGAGTCCCTAACATGCCATAAAAGTACAAATACCCCCCAAATGACCCCTTTTTGGAAATAAGACATTCCAAGGTGTTTAGAAAGAGGCATGGTGAGTTTTTTGAAGTTGTAATTTTTTCCCACAGTTCTTTGCAAAATCAAGATTTTTTTTATCTTTTTTTTCTTTTTTCACAAAATTGTCATATTAGCAGGTTATTTCCCACACACAGCATATGCATAGCACAAATTACACCCCAAAACACATTCTGCTATTACTCCCGAGTACGGCGATACCACATGTGTGAGACTTTTACACAGCGAGGCCACATACAGAGGCCCAACATGCAGGGAGCACCATCAGGTGTTCTGGAGCACCCAGGACAATTCTGACATTTCTCTCCTACATGTAAAAATCATAATTTATTTGCTAGAAAATTACATAGAACCCCAAAACATTATATATGTTTTTTTAGCAAAGACCCTATAGAATACAATGGCGGTCGTTGCAACTTTTTATCTAGCACGGTACTTGCGCAGCAATTTTTCGAACGCGTTTTTTTGGGAAAAAAACGTTTTGTGCTTTACAAAAACAAAACTGTAAATTTAGCCCAATGTTTTTGCATATGTGAAAGATGAAGTTACGCCGAGTAAATAGATACCCAACATGTCACCCTTCAAAATTGCAGACGCTCGTGGAATGGCGCTAAAATTCGCTACTTAAAAATCCCCATAGGCGGAGCTTTAAAATTTTTTACTGGTTACATGTTTTGAGTTACAGAGGAGTTCTAGGGCCAAAATTATTGTTCTCGCTCCAACGTTTGCAGCAATACCTCACATGTGTGGTTTGAACACTGTTTTCATATGTGGGCGAGACTTGCGTATGCGTTCGCTTCTGCATGCGAGCACACGGGGACAGGGGCGCTTTAAATTTTTTTTTTTTTTTTTATTGTTAATTTTACTTTATTTTAGTTTGACACTTTTTTTCCCCCCAAAAATTTTTTGGATCACTTTTATTCCTATTACAAGGAATGTAAACATCCCTTGTAATAGGAATATGGCATTACAGGTCCTCTTTACAGTGAGATATGGGGTCAATAAGACCCCACATCTCACCTCCAGGCTGGAAAGCCTGAAATAAAATTAAAAAATGATCCTGGCTTCGATCGTAGCGAGCATTGCATGGTATCGCATGGTATCGCAGAATATCGCAGGGTATTGCAGAGTATCGCAGGGTATGGCAGAGTATCGCAAGGTATGGCAGAGTATCGCAAGGTATGGCAGAGTATCGCAGGGTATGGCAGAGTATCGCAGGGTATGGCAGAGTATCGCTGGGTATGGCAGAGTATCGCTGGGTATGGCAGAGTATGGCAGGGTATGGCAGGGTATGGCAGAGTAGCGCAGGGTATGGCAGAGTAGCGCAGGGTATGTCAGAGTATCGCAGAGTAGCGCAGGGTATGGCAGAGTATCGCAGAGTAGTGCAGGGTATGGCAGAGTATCGCAGCATAGCGCAGGGTATGGCAGAGTAGCGCAGGGTATGGCAGAGTATCGCAGAGAAGCGCAGGGTATGGCAGAGTATCGCAGGGTATGGCAGAGTATCGCAGCGTAGCGCAGGGTATGGCAGAATAGCGCAGGGTATGGCAGAGTAGCGCAGGGTATGGCAGTGTAGCGCAGGGTATGGCAGTGTAGCGCAGGATACTGCTGGGTATCCATCCATCCATGCTCAGCCATCCCTCCATACCCTGCAATACCCAGCAATACACTGCAGGCTATTGCTGTGTATTGCAGGGTATGGAGGGATGGCTGAGCATGGATGGATGGATCGGTGGTGGCAGAGCAGGCTGTGGGCACTACAGATCCCGCCCACAGCACTGCTGCCACCGATCCCTCCCCCTCTCCTCTCACACTGTACCGATCGGTACAGAGAGAGGAGGGGAGAGGAACCGGTGTCATCAAATGACGCCGGTTTGCTTACATGTGATCGCGCCGTCATTTGACGGCGCGATCACGGATGTTCTCGAGTGCGCGCCCCAGGGGGCGCGCAAGAGGGGAATTCCGGGAGGACGTCATATGACGCCCTCCCAGAGTTAAGCAACTGCCCTGTAGCCGTTTTCGGCTATAGGCCGGTTGTAAAGTGGTTAAACTACCAAAACCTTACTGTTTTAGAATGGTTTCATTTTCCCAGTTGTATTTATTATTCTGCACCGATCTTTCTGTTGAATTGAATTGGTTTGGGTCAACCTAGACATAATATATATAATATAATACTGATCATTAGCCCTGGGGCCTAGAAAGAGCTTACAATTTATGAGTGGAAATGTTCTAGTACTAGGCTATTTTATTTAAGGAAATTCAAATACATTTTTTGTATTGCTTACTTTGTGCATAGGACACTGAAACAAGGCTAAGGGACACAATACAATAATGAGTGTCTGCAGGCAACAGTGAAGCATGGTGGAGGTTCCTTGCAGGTTTGGGGCTGTATTCCTGCAAATGGAGTTGAAGATTTGGTCAGGATCAAAGGTGTCCTCAATGCTGAGAAATACAGGCATATACTTACAGTGGTGTGAAAAAGTGTTTGCCCCCTTCCTCATTTCCTGTTCCTTTGCATGTTTGTCACACTTAAGTGTTTCGGAACATCAAACCAATTTAAACAATAGTCAAGGACAACACAAGTAAACACAAAATGCAATTTGTAAATGAAGGTGTTTATTATTAAAGGTGAAAAAAAATCCAAACCATCATGGCCCTGTGTGAAAAAGTGATTGCCCCCCTTGTTAAAACATACTATAACTGTGGTTGTCCACACCTGAGTTCAATTTCTCTAGCCACACCCAGGCCTGATTATTGCCACACCTGTTCACAATCAAGGCATCACTTAAATAGGAGCTGCTTGACACAGTAAGGTCCACCAGAAGATCCTTAAAAGCTACACATCATGCCGAGACCCAAAGAAATTCAGGAACAATTGAGAAAGAAAGTAATTGAGATCTATCAGTCTGGAAAGGGTTATAAAGCCATTTCCAAAGCTTTGGGAATCCAGCGAACCACAGTGAGAGCCATTATCCACAAATGGCGAAGACATGGAACAGTGGTGAACCTTCCCAGGAGTGGCCGGCCGCCCAAAATTACCCCAAGAGCGCAGCGACGACTCATCCAAGAGGTCACAAAAGACCCCACAACAACGTCCAAGGAACTGCAGGCCTCACTTGCCTCAGTTAAGGTCAGCGTTCATGCCTCCACCATCAGGAAAAGACTGGGCAAAAATGGCCTGCATGGCAGAGTTCCAAGGAGAAAACCACTGCTGAGCAAAAAGAACATCAAAGCTCGTCTCAATTTCTCCACAACACATCTTGATGATCCCCAAGACTTTTGGGACAACATTCTGTGGACCGATGAGACAAAAGTGGAACTCTTTGGAAGGTGTGTGTCCAAGTATATCTGGTGTAGAAGGAACACTGCATTTCAGAAAAAGAACATTATACCAACAGTAAAATATGGTGGTGGTAGTGTGATGGCCTGGGGCTGTTTTGCTGCTTCAGGACCTGTAAGACTTGCCGTGATAAAAGGAACTATGAATTCTGCTGTCTACCAAGAGATCCTGAAGGAGAATGTCCGACCATCTGTTCGTGTACTCAAGCTGAAACGAACTTGGGTTCTGCAGCAGGACAATGATCCTAAACACACCAGCAAGTCCACCACCGAATGGCTGAAGAAAAACAAAATGAAGACTTTGGAGTGGCCTAGCCAAAGTCCTGACCTGAATCCTATTGAGATGTTGTGGTATGACCTTAAAAAGGCCGTTCATGCTCGAAAATCCTCTAATGTAACTGAATTAGGACAATTCTGCAAAGATGAGTGGGCCAAAATTCCTCCAGGACGCTGTAAAAGCCTCATTGCACGTTATCGCAAACGCTTGGTTGCAGTTGTTGCTGCTAAGGGTGGCCCAACCAGTTATTAGGTTTAGGGGGCAATCACTTTTTCACACAGGGCCATGATGGTTTGGATTTTTTTTCACCTTTAATAATAAACACCTTCATTTACAAATTGCATTTTGTGTTTACTTGTGTTGTCCTTGACTATTGTTTAAATTGGTTTGATGTTCCGAAACACTTAAGTGTGACAAACATGCAAAGGAACAGGAAATGAGGAAGGGGGCAAACACTTTTTCACACCACTGTATCTATCATGGCATACTATCTGGGAGGCGTGTGATTGGCCCCAAATTTATTCTGCAGCAGGACAACAACTCCAAAACATAAAGCCAACAGCATTAAGAACTATCTTTAGCGTAAAAGAAAAACAAGGAGTCCTGGGAGTGATGGTTTGGCCCCCACAAAGCCCTGATCTCAACATCATCATTTCAGCCTGAGATTACATGAAGAAACAGAAGGATATGAGGCAGCCTACCTTCACAGAAGATCAATGGTTAGTTCTCCAAGATGTTTGGAACAACCTACCTGCCAAGTTCCTTCAAAAACTGTGTACAAGTGTACAAAGAAGAAGCAATGCAGATTTGAAGGCAAAGGGTGGTCACATAAAATATTGGTTTGATTTGGAGTTCTCTCCTGGTCCTTTACTTTCCATTTAGTTAACTGATAAAAATAAACTAACACTATTAATACTTGATTATCAATTAATGGTGTTGCCATTTTACTGCACCCCATTTCCAATGTTTTACTACATAGTTGAGTCACTGAGCCTTGTTTCCTCATCAGAGGTTTGGCTTTTTTGGCCACAATTCTTCCATAAAGACCACTTCTGGCCAGACTTCTCTTTTAGTAGCAGAGTTTGGCTGTTCCTCACCCAGTTTTAAACCTCCTACACAGCTGTTTCTGCTTTATTTTTAATGACTGTATTTCAACCTACATATGAAATGAATGAGCACTAGCACCTGCTTGGTATAATTGGTTAATCATACACCTGACTCTAACCCAACAAAATCTCTGACTGTGTGCAAGTGTAAGAATTGAGAATAGTTTGAAGCCAAAGAATAGTCAAACTAAATATTGATTTGATTTAGATTTTTCTTCTGTTCACTTAATATTTTGTGAATTGATAAAAATAAATAAAATATATATTTTTAAAAGCATTCTCACTTTACAGAATTCATTCACACCTGCTTAAAACGTTTGCACAGTACTGTATATACAGCGGGTAAAATAAGTATTGAACACGTCACCATTTTTCTAGATATTGGTAAATAGGTGATATTGACATCAAATTTAACCCAAGTCAAAGGATTTTGTACAAAGTAAATTTCAGTTAGTGTGTTCAATACTTTTTCTTGTGTTATTCCATTTTATTACACATAACTTAATTTCTGAACTGATTTGTTTTGGTTTCTTTGTATGTATGGATTGCATAGGTTGTTACCGACATGTGGTGAAAATTTCATATCAGCACCTTCATAAATATATTTACCTAGAAAAATGGTGACGTGTTCAATACTTATTTTACCTGCTGTATATACAGTGCTTAGCATAAATGAGTACACCCCTTTTGAAAAGTAAGATTTTAATCAATATCTCAATGAACACAAGGACAATTTTCCAAATTTTGACAAAACTGAGTTTTATAGAACATTTGTTTAGCTCATTACATGAAAGTAATGTTAATAATAAAACTTAGTTTACAAAATCTTCAGTTATACTCAATTTAGTTGATGTAAAAATAAATACACCTTCAGAACAAAAACTACTACATCTAGTATTTTGTATGACCTCCATGATTTGTAAGGACAGCATCAAGTCTTCTAGGTGTGGAATGAACAAGTTGGCGACATATTGCAACATCTATCTTTTTCTATTCTTCAAGAACGACTTATTTTAGTGCCTGGATGCTGAATGGAGAGTGATGCTCAACCTGTCTCTTCAGAATTCCCCATAGGTGTTCGATTGGGTTCAGATCAGGAGACATACTTGGCCACTGATTCACTTTCACCCTGTTCTTCTTCAGAAATGCAACAGTGGCATTTGATGTGTGTTTTAGATTATTATCTTGTTTTGAAAAGTGCACAACGACCAAGGGCATGGAGTGATGGTAGTATCTTCTCTTTTACTATAGAGCAGTACATCTGTGAATTCATGATACCATCAATGAAGTACAGAATCCCGGTAGTCGTCTTCTTTTTCAGCAGGGACCCTAGCAAATTATAGGCAGGCGTTTTTGTACATGGGCTTTAGGAGAGATTTCCTCTGTGGACGACACCCATGCATGCCATTCCTCTGCAGTGTACGCTGTATTGTGCCACAGGAAACCATCACTCCAGTTTGGCTTTCTACTTCTTTAGCTAACTGCAGCAAATTTACGATTTTCTTCAACCCTTTTTTATCTGAAGACGCTCCTGTCGAGGTGTTAATGCCGTGGATGATCTGGTCGTCTGAGAGATGGTTGCAGTACCATCTTTGTTCAATTTTTGTGTCACTTTTGCTACAGTATTCTCACTGATAAGTAAAGCTTTGCAGATTTTCTTGTAGCCTTCACCTTTCTTGTGTAAATAAATTATTTGGCCTTGTGACATTTATCTTCCATGTGGTGCCATTGTGACAGCATGAAATGGGAAATGGGAAGGGGTTTTCTTTGTTAAGTAGTGCCCTTTTATAATCAACTGTCTGCTGGACACTGTTTAATGAATAATTAGACTCATCTGTAGTTGAATTATTGTTATTTAGGATTTTATAGTCTTAGCTTTGCTTTCAATACTTTCATTCGGGTGTATTCATTTATGGAACATGGTCTTAATTAATTTTGTTAGGAAAGCTTGTTTTTGAGTGTGTAAATAAACAAATTTTGGTTACAATCAATGGCTCTCATTTTCGGGAGTATTTTGTAGTATAATGTCCCATAGAAAATGTTTATTCTGAAAGTAAAGGTTTTCTGTAGACTTTTGCATGGTGTAAAATTTTGTTTTGTTTTTATTCGTAAAATACATAATTTCATTCTGTTATACTATCGTTATGTCAAATTAATTTGTTTTCAGATAATTTGTTAGCTCGAGTATAGATATTTGTTATAACAAATCGATTTGTTTAATTGTTTTGTTTTCAGGATAATTCATTATTTATGTATGAATACATACATAGGGGCCAAGGGGAGGGGGGCCAGAAAAGCCTCCAATTAACCTCCCCCCGCCCTCCACACGAGCCAGGGGTACCCGAGATTGATGATAAATGCTTGGGGGGGGGGGGATAAAAAGCCTTCCCCTCCAGCGAAGAGGCATTAGATATTATGTCCATCAACATCATGGTGTGTAATACATAAACCACCTCCCTGTAACAGGGATGTGTACAATTTTTTAAAGGTATAGGAGAGAAAAGAGGGAAAGAAGGAAGAGAAACTGACCAGATCATACCTGAGGTCTCATGAGAAGCCTTTTTTCATGCCCACACCGAGCATCCCGCTCTTGATTGGAGTAGGTGGTCTATTGGTACTCCAAAAGCTGCCACGCAGTGAGGGATGTCTTTCTGCCTCCTAGGTTCTTAGTGGCACAAGGGCTTTAAGGGATGGTTCTGCCAGTTCCAACAGAGCCGTGTCTAGGCTAGAGTGTATGTGTACAGGAGTCGCAAGCGTATTCTATCCAGGGTGTCCAGATACCGACAAATCGATCTCGAGAACCCAGACAGGTCGCTATCCAATCGCCTGCCTCCCGGATGTCATTAACCCTGCTGATCCATCCTTTCTGGGTAGGGACCCTGGACTGTTTCCAGTATGTTGGAAGCAGGCGCCTTGCCGCATTCAGCAATGAGGCAGTGCGCTCTTTTTGTATTGGCTAATTGGAACTGGAGGGATGTGCAGTAGGAAGTGAGTCGGGGAGAAAGGAACATCGAGCCCTAGTATTTATTTTATTTGGTCCTTGATATCGTCCCAAAAGGGTTTAATTAAGGGACATTAAGGGACATTCCCACCATATATGGATAAGTGTACCCCTGTGTCCACAGCCCCGCCAGCATAGCCAAGACCTGGAGGGATAAAGACGTGCCAAGTCTGTTGGCACCCGGTACCAGCGGGATAGTATCTTATAGTTTGTTTCTTGGGTTTTAGAGTCAATAGAGCTTGAGTGGGTGAGCTAGTATAAGTGGGTTAATTGGATCTCGGTAAGTTCGCGCCCCAGGTCTCTTTCCCACACCCGAATATAAGCAGGCTTAGACTCATATGTGGCAGAGTTCAATAGTCGGTATCGTTCAGATACCATATGAGAAATTGCTTCTTCATCTGCGAATAGGTTCTCAAATGGTGTAAGGGAGGAGAGGTCTCTAATTGAGTGGCTGTGTATCTCAAAAAAACAGTGAAGTTGTCTATACCTCCAAAAGTCCATTCATGAGCCCCTGTGTCTAGCCTGCAGGGCGTCCATTCCACACAAACCTGGACAGCATGCTGGACAAATGGTCAAAGAAGTGTCTAGGTAGGGGTATCAGTATCTGCAGGAAGAAGAGTATATGTGGCATGTGAAGGCAGTCTGCATCCATTGTAAGAGGTCTCTTAACCGCATTGAGTAACGGAGGGTAATTGGCAGCGTAAAGAGCATCAAAGCGGTCCGTGAGTTGTATGCCCAAATATCTAAGGGACGACTTAGCCCAGGTAAAAGGAAAGGCAGTCCGGAGGCTATTTGTCAAATGGGGAAGTCAAATGAATAGGTAGGAATTCTGACTTTGCGTAATTAATCTTAAAGTTGGAAAGCGAACCAAAATGTTTGAGTTCTTTCATCAGATGGGGCAACGAGAGCAAGTGGTCCAAGAAGTGGAATAATACATCGTCGGCATAAGCCAACAAATTATATTCCCCTGTTGCCAACCTGCAGGCCCTTGATGTCCTTGCTAGATCGTACAGTGCGTAGTAGTGGCTCTAGCACCAGGGTGAAAAGGAGGGACGAGAGGTGACACCCTTGTCTCGTTCCGTTCCTGATCAGGAATCACAGGGAGAAGATTCTGTTTACTTTTACCTGTGCCCAGGGATTAGAATATAGGGCCCTGATCGATGTCAACATACGTGGTCCCAGCCCCAGGGTCTCTAATACTGCTTTTAGGTAGGACTAGTCGACACGATTGAAAGCTTTTTCATCGGCGGTCAATAATATTATTTATGGTTGAGGAGGGTAAGAAATTCGGAAGGTCATCTTTGGTGCGCAGGGTCACAGGTTTGCCTTCCTTGGTCCCTTGGAGATAAAAGGGGAAGCCCCACCGGTATGGTAGGCCTGCATCTTGGACGGCTGCCAGGAGGGGGCGAAGCGCCCTGCGCTGCAAGAGAGTGCGCCTGCAGATATCTTGATAGAAGGATAAATGTGCACCAAAGTCAAAATAGGGCTTGCCACACATTTTTTGCATAATGCGATCTTTAAACGTGTATTTATGTAGCTTACATATGATATCCCTCAGATTTTCCACATCTTGAGAAGGAGGCATGAGAGCCCTGTGGGCGCGATCAATCTCTATCGTGGCCGTGGCAGGCAGTTCTAATATTTCCTTAAATATGCCCACTAAGGTGGGGATAATATCTTTGGAGGCCGTAGCTTCTAGTAGGCCCCTAATTCTTATATTAGCCCACCGATTGCGGTTTTCCAAAACATCCAACTGGCAAAGCAATGTTTCAATCTTATGGTCTTGTGTGAGGCATTTGTCTTGTAGCATAGAAATGGCTGGGAGGGTTTCTTCAAATCTCTGCTCCAGGGACTCCATTCTGCCCCGCAGGTGTGAGGTGTTGGCTTTTAGCTGTGCAATGTCCTCTTTAAAGAGCCTTCTCTACTCTGTCAGCAAATTGTTCTAGCTCCTCCTTGGTAGGGAGTGACAAAATATGTCGCCTGATGTCTTCATCTCCCAGGGGGTCTAGGGCTTCAGAGCCCCTGTCTGGGGAAGCCAGGGAGCTCGAGGGGATAGATCCACTCCCTGACCCTGGGGAGGGAATCGGGGAAGTTACATGCTGCTGGAGCTGGGCAGCGGTGTTCTGGGAGGCTTTAGCTGCCTTCTGGGCCTTTGTGGCCAGCGCTCTGCCTGCGAGTCCCCGGGGAAAAAGGAATCCAGCTGCCCCATCTCGTGCGGTCGGTCTTCAGTGGCTGTGAGGATGGCCGGTTCCACTGGGACACGGTGAGAGGTGTCTGGGGCGAGGATACCCCTCGTAGCGGTGGTTAAGTGCAGCAGTGGAATGGAGATGGGGAGACACACGTCCCCACTCCTCCATTGCTAGGACACGCCCCCCTTTGCCAGGATTATTAATAAAAACTTCCAGCACAAAATGAATAAGCTGATTGGGCTGTAAGATTTACTCAGAGTCAACCTGCTGTTTCATGACAAATTCATTTATTTTGATTATAATTTCTTTCGTATTAGTTGAAATTCATTATTTTTTTCATCCGAATTTCGATCAGTTACGGAACAAATTGCACGTCTAGTTTTCTGATAAATCTTTTGGGGTGTACTCACTTATGCTGAGCACTGTAAAGGGTGATTTATAAAGAGGTATACAGTCTCCAGATGCTGTAAAACAATAACATTTAAAGATACAGACCACAACTGCGAACCGTTAAGTAGATGTATTTATAAAGTTTGTGTCCTCCTACTGAGGGAAGTGACGTAGGCACGTGTGTCACGTGACTAGTCGGTCAAAATGGCAGTGTCTGCAGTGGAGAAGGCATTGTGTTCTTGAATTTAAAAAATGTATTACTTTTCCATCAAAATCAACAAGGCAACCATTAGTCCCTCCCCTTACGCCAGGGTACTAGGTTTAATCCTAGACTCTGGCTTGTCATTTCAGCCTCAAGTCCAATCGTTGTCAAAAGTTTGTAGAATTCATCTCCGCAACATCTCTAAAATCTGTCCCTTTTTAACAAATTAAACCACCAGTCTCCTCATTCACTCCCTTGTTATCTCTCGCCTTGACTATTGCAACTCCCTTGTTATTGGCCTGCCTCTCCATAGGCTACCCCCTTTTCAGGCTATCATAAGTGCTGCTGCCAGACTTATCCACCTTACCAACCACTCAGTGTCTGCCAACCCTCTCCTCCAATCCTAACACTGGCTCCCAATCACCCAGCAAATTCAATTCAAAATACTAACCACAACATACAAAGCCATTCACAACTCTGCCAATCTTGTCATCAAATATCACTCAAATTGTCCTCTCCGCTCTTCTCAAGACCTCTTACTCTCAAGGGCTCTTGTCTCCTCCTCCCATGCTCATCTCCAGGATTTCTACAGAGCCTCTCCCATCCTCTGGAACTCGCTACCTCAACCTGTCCGGCTATCCCCTACTCTTGCTACCTTCAGGCGATCCCTGAAAACTCATCTCTTTAGGGAAGCCCAATCACGTCTCTAACTAATCTTTTACCACTTCCATCAGCTCATTCCCCAGTTACAACCTTTTGTACCACCTGCCCCACCCTATTAGATTGTAAGCTCTTCTGAGCAGGGCCCTCTTAATCCTCTTGTATTGTATTATAACTGTATTGTCTCCCTTTTATATTGTAAACGCTGCGTAAACTGTTGGTGCTATATAAATCCTGTATAATGATAATAATACAAAGATCTAAAGTGAGTCCCTTAAATAAATATCTTAGCAAATTATCCAATATGCATAAGACATTTGCAGAGTACTATCTCTCTCTCTATTTTTTTATGTTACAAACACAGACATATCAGGGACATGCGGTGAGGTCAGTGGCTGGTGAGGCACTGGCTATCATGAGAGCCAGATACACACAGGTTACATACACCACAATCGTTACAGTGAGAGCACTAATTCTAGCACTAGACCTCATCTGTAACTAAACATGTAACCTGTAAAAAGATTTAAAGTGTCACCTATGGAGATTTATATGTACTGAAGTTTGGAACCATTTCACATGTGTGCGCAATTTTAAAGTGTTACATCTTAGTTATCCATTACTCGGAGTAACATCTTTTACATTATACCAAAAAAATTGGTAATAACGTTAGTATTTGCACAACAGTTTTTTTAAATGCGTTGATTTGGTGAAAAATCAATTTCATTAATAAAAAAAAACACTGTGTGACACAAAAAGTTGCAACAACCATTTTATTCCCTAGGGTGTCTGCTAAAACAATATAATATATATAATATATATATATATAAATATATAATATATATATATATATATATATATATATATATATATATATATAATATATATATATATATATATATATATATATATATATATATATATATATATATATATATATATATATGTTTTGGGGTTCTGAGTAATTTTCTAGCAAAAAAATTATGATTTTTACATGTAGGAGGGAAGTGTCCGAATTGGCCTGGGTGGTAAGGGGTTAATTACCATAAGTAATATACAAATTATTATTATATATGGTTTTTAATGTAATTTACTATATTATCAAAATCTGTACTCAGGCAGGTGGCTTAACCTCCTTGGCGGTAATCCCGAGTCTGGCTCGGGTTCAGTTTTTTTCTGCTAGGAGCGGTAACCCCGAGCCAGACTCGGGCTGCATTGCAGGATACAGGGGGGGAAGTTACTTACCCTTTCCCCTGGATCCTGCGATGTCTCCCCGCTGTGTGTGCGAGCCGTCCGCTCGCTCGATTCACACAGTCCCGAGTGCCGCCGATCTCCGTTCCCTGCGACGTTCCGACGCACGGGAGCGGAGATCGGGGCGCCAAATTCAAAAAAGTAAAAACACAGTACACATACAGTACTGTAATCTTACAGATTACTGTATACAAAAAATACACATCCCCTTTGTCCCTAAAATTTTTGTTTTTTGAAGTTTTTATATAATATAAAAAATTTTATTATAAATTATAATTTATGATTTTGTGTTTTTGATTTGATTACATTATTGAATCATTTTTATATATATTTTTATTATATTATAATTTATGATTTTGTGTTTCAAACCCGGGATGTCTACTAGACTCTGGTTCGTACAGATTTAAGTGAGTTATTCATAAGAATTGCATGCCTACAATATAAAAACGCCAAATTTCCATGCAAGATAATTGTACCGCTTTCAGCACAAAATTCCAGCCAGAATCATACCGCCAGGGAGGTTAACGGACAAATTGCTGAAGTTTGAAGTTATAACTTCCAGACAGTAATTTTACAGTAAATAGATAAATAATAAATTATCTTATAACTAGGGTTGAGCGAACCCGAACTGTAAAGTTCGGGTCGTACCGGACTTTTGGGTTTTTGGGTCCCGGACGCGAACAATTGACAGTATGTTCGGGTTTGGGTCCAGTGTTTGGCGATGTAATGGCGCATTTTTAAAAGCTGCAGGGCAGCCAATCAACATTCGTTTAACTGGTGTGCCCTTAGAAGCCATCACAGCCATGCCTACTAATGGTATGGCTGTGATTGGCCAGTGCAGCATGTGACCCAGCCTCTATATAAGCTAGAGGCACACAGCACGTCACTCTGCTTTAGACAGCGTAGGGAAAGGTTCCTGGCTGCTGTTGCTGTGAGGGAGAGAATTACACGATAGGAGTCAGTCCAGATTCATGAAATCTATTCTAATTAGTCAGCGATCTACATAGATTTAGTTATGTGGGTGCAGTGCACAAGATTTTTACACTGCACTGAGAGAAATGATGGAGAGTGTAGGGCAAGGTTCCTGTGGCTGCTTTGAGGGAGAGAGAATTATCTAGGAGTCCAGATTCAGAAATCTATTCTAATAAGTCAGCGATCTACACTAGATTTACCTGGTTGGGTTGCAGTGCACAGTCTTTTTACACTGCCATGAGCCCAGTGCCAGAGAAAATATAACTTATCTGCAAGCTCAGTGCACCAGCACTGCATATGTTACTGTGAGATACACCCTGTACATACTGTGGGTGTATTCTGCTCTTCCAAAAACACCCATTTAGGGCAACAAAAAATATTTAGCAGTGTTTTCTGCATATCTGCAGGTGGTACATATTCAATTTATATATTTTTCTTCTATTGTGCTATTCAACAAAATTTTTTTTAGGGCAAAAACATTTTATTTGAATAGCATTTTCTGCATTTCTGTAGGTGTGAGATACACCGTTTACCTACTCTGGGTGTATTCTGCTATTGCAAAAACACCCATTTAGGGCAAGATCCTAAATTTGGAAAATATTAGCAGAACGTCAAAGAAGGGACGTGGCCCCGGTCGTGGTGCTGCTGGTGGAGCTCCTGTTGCAGGGAGAGGACGTAGCCGATCTGTGCCAGCTACACGCACAAGTGAAACACCTTCCTCAGGTGCGAGTAGGCGACAGAGCCTGCAGCAGTATTTGGTCACGCCTAATGAGGCTGTACGAATGTTGAGGCCAGGACAAGTACAAGCGATAGTAGATTGGGTAGATTGTCTCCCACCCAGTCTCCTGATGAAAGTTCAGAGTTGGCACCTGCAGCCGATGTCCATCAGTCTTTCACCTCACCCCCTTGCAAATCAGCCAAGCAGTCTGAGCCCCAAATCATGCAGCAGTCTCTTCTGCTTTTTGATGACTCTGTTAGCAGGGTTTCCAAGGGCCATCCACCTAGCCCTGCCCCAGAAGTGGAAGAGATTGTGTGCACCGATGCCCAACCACTTATGTTTCATGATGAGTACATGGGAGGACCATCGCAGCACGAAACACAGGTGCCAACGATGATGACGAAACACAGGTGCCAACTGCTGCTGCTTTCCCAATTTTGCAGACCGACAAGGAGGGCAGGGGTGAAGACTGGGTGGAAGATTATGTGGAGGACAATGAGGTCCTCGACCCCACATGGAATCAACGTCATGCAGGTGACCAGTGTAGTTCGGAGAAAGAGGCAGTGGTCGCACAGAGCCACCAGCACAGCAGAAAAGGGAGCAGGGTACAAAAGTGTAGCGTCCGTCCCCTAGACAGTACGTCTGCTACTGCCCAACGCAGCAAGGGACCAAGCACACCAACGCCAGGTCCAAGGAGTTCCCTAGCGTAGCAGTTCTTCAGACAATATGCTGATGACAAGACACGAGCGGTTTGCACGCTGTGCAATCAGAGCCTGAAGCGAGGCATAAACATTCTCAACCGGAGCACAACCTGCATGACCAGGCATCTAAGTGCAAAACATGAGCTGCAGTGGAGTAGACACCTCAAAAACCAAGAAAGTTCTCTGGCTCCTCCTGCTTCCTCTTCTGCTGCAGTCTCGGCCTCGTCATCCACCTCTGTAGTGACAGTGGCACCTGCCAACCCGCAAACAGAGGATCTGCCAGCAACACTAAGACCTGGGTCACCAACCATCTCCACAATGTCCCATTGATGCGTTCAGCTCTCTATCTCCCAAACACTGGAGCAGAAGATGAAGTACCCCCCTAGCCAGCCGCGATCCCTGGCCCTGAATGCCAGCATTTCAAAATTCCTCGCCTTTGAAATTCTGTCATTCTGTCTGGTGGAGACACAGAGTTTTAAGAGCCTGATGGCATTGGCTGTCCCACAGTACGTCGTGCCCAGCCGCCACTACTTTTCCAGGCGAGCCATCCCTTCCCTGCACAATCAAGTGGGGGACAAAATCAGGTGTGCACTGTGCAACACCATCTGTGGCAAGGTCCACCTAACTACGGATGCGTGGACCATTAAGCACAGTCAGGGACGTTATATCTCCCTAACAGCACACTGGGTAAATGCAGTGGCTACTGGGCCTGAGGCGGATAGCAGTTTGGCGCATGTCCTTCCACCACCAAGGATTGCAGGGCGCTTCAGTTTGCCTCCTGTTGCTAACTCCAAACTTCAGTTTGCCTCCTACTCCGCTTCCTCATCCTCTACCGCCTCCTCATCCGGTCAGCGTAACACCTTCACCGCCAACTTCAGCACAGCCAGGGGTAAACGACAGCAGGCAGTTTTAAAACTTTCCTGTTGGGGGGAAAAACCCCACACCACGCAGGAGTTGTGGAGGGACATGGAACAACAGACCGATGAGTGGTTGGTGGCAGTGAGCCTGAAGCCCGGCCTGGTGGTGTGCGATAATGGGCGAAATCTTGTAGCAGCTCTGGGCCTAGCCGGTTTGACGCACATCCCTTGCCTTGGTGGTCCAGAGGTTCCTTAAAAATTACCCCGATATGCCAGAGCTGTTGCAGAAAGTGCGGGCCGTCTGTGCGCACTTTCGGCATTCTCAACCTGCTGCTGCTAGCCTGTCAGCGCTGCAGCATAACTTCGGCCTTCCCACTCACCACCTCATATGCGACGTGCCCACAAGGTGGAACTCCACCTTGCACATGCTGGCCAGACTTCAGTTTCAGCTGCAGCACGCATGCGCGAGTCGCTTGGCGGAACAGCACCACGTCACCACCAATAACTGGGCCTCCATGTGAGACCTGTGTGCCTTTTTGCGCTGTTTCGAGTACTCCACCAACATGACCAGTGCCGATGACGCCGTTCTCAGCATTACTATCCCAGTTCTATGCCTCCTTGAAAAAACTCTTCGGGGCGATGATAGAAGAGGATGTGGCACAGGAGGAGGAGGAGGAACCGGGATCATTTCCAAGGCTTTAAGGGCAGTCATTCACAAGTGGCTACGAGGGTGGGTTCCTGCACCAACAATCACCAGGTACACAATTGTCCGGCAGCAAGGGCACAGTTCTGGAGGATGACGAGGTGGAGAATGAGGAGGAGGAACCATGTTCACAGCAGGGTGGCACCCAGACCAGCTCATGGCCATCACTGGTGCATGTCTGGGGGGATACAGAGGACACAGATGATAGACCTCCCACAGAGGACAGCTTTTCGTTGCCTCTGGGCAGCCTGGCACACATGAGCAATTACATGCTGCAGAGTCTACGCAACGACCGCCGAGTTGCCCACATTTTAACTGGTGCTGATTACTGGGTGGCCACCCTGCTGGATCCCCGTTACAAGGACAACGTACCGTCCTTAATTACCTCACTGGAGCGTGATCGTAAGATGCGCGAGTACAAGCGCACGCTGGTAGACGCGCTGCTGGTGGCATTCCCAACTGATAGCGGGGGTACGGTGGAAGCACAAGGCGAACGCAGAGGAAGAGGTCGCCAACGCAGCCGGGGCACCGCCAGCACCTCAGAAGGCAGGGTTAGCATGGCCGAAATGTGGAAAAGCTTTGTCAGCATGCCACAACAACCAGCACCACCAGCTGAGATGGAACGTCTTAGAAGGAGGCAGCATTTCACCAACATGGTGGAGCAGTATGTGTGCACACGCCTACACGTACTGAATGACGGGTCTGCCCCCTTCAACTTCTGGGTCTCCAAATTGGGCACATGGCCTGAGCTTGCCCTTTACGCCTTGGAGGTGCTGGCCTGCCCTGCAGCCAGTGTATTATTTGAACGTGTATTTAGCACGGCAGGGGGCGTTATCACAGACAAGCGCAGCCGCCTGTCCAGAGCCAATGTGGACAAGCTCAAGTTCATTAAAATGAACCATGCATGGATCCCACAGGACTTGTCTGTACCTTGCGCAGAATAGACATGTATACCGGTGTTCTGACAAAAACTGTCCGGCCATCGGTTAGTGCTCGCCACTTACTGCGCAGGTGCAGCGCTTGCGCAGTACGGAGGACAAGGAGATTCACAAAATCTCCGAAGATGAATGGTGCATGTGCAGTGAGTGCAGGTTCAAGCCCCACCACCCAAGTGGACATACGGTAGCACATAGTAACAGGGCCCCTCACGGGCTCGCTTCGCTCGCCACGCTTCGCTCGCCACGCTTCGGGCACGGCCTTGCTTGGCTCGGCTTCAACCTTGGATGGTGTGGCTTCAACCTGGACTCACCGCGCAGACCCCTTGTCCTACGTACTGAGCAAGCACAGACACTATCCGATGGGGGACAGAATTCGACACATCAACGGCCTTACCAAGCCATTGTTGTATTTTTGAACCAGTGTTGGCTACCTCGTCCTCCTCCACCGCTGCTTCCACCTACACAGCCACATCCACCACCACCTCAACCTCCTACTCCATATGGACCTCGTCCTCCTAGGTCAAGATTATAATTTTTTATTTTTTTTATTTCAAAGTATTTTATTTTCCCACTAGCTTAGCCAATAAATTGAATCATTTTTTTCCAGAAAGGGCGTATTCTGGGGCATTCCCACCATATGTGTGGCATCGTGCCGTTGAGTTTCTGAGGTTCTTAATGATTTCCTGTACCTCTTCTGATGAGAAGGGGGTCTCCAGCATATTATTTTTATTTTAAAAATTTTTTTATATTATTTTAAGTTATTTCCCTATCCACATTTGCACTTGCCATGCTCTTAACAACATTTTGCAGCCCTCTAGCCCTTTCCATTACTTTTTTAGAGCCATTTTAGTCCTCAAAAGTTCGGGGTCCCGATTGACATCAATGGGGTTCGGGTTCAAGTTCGGTCCCGAACTCAAACTTTTTCCGAAGTTCGGCCAAACCCGAACATCCAGGTGTCCGCCCAACTCTACTTATAACATATAGCATAATAATATATTATTTAGCTTGTACCTTTTCAGCAGTAGAAGATTCTCCCTCTTAACTGTGTGAGAAAAACATGGGATTGTGGGTAAATCTTATACTATATATTTCCTTGCGGTTAAGAGGGCTGGGCTGGAAGGGAGTATTTGTCTTTTAGACACATGCCCCTTCTATGACACTGCAGTGAGAGGCGTGCCTCCACTGCAGTATTTTTATTGGACAGCTGACATTGAGCTCAGTGCCTCTGAGAGGAAGCGAGAGGCACTTTTACCAGTGGTGGGGTAGGACTTAGGCTACCCCCCAAATTTGGGGTCTCTGTGACCGCAGGTCGCCGAGATATGACCCTCAAAGCTTGATTTTTCACTTTTCTTTTTAATGTTCATCACCTGCCTCCCCTGACTGCACATTTTTAGCTTTACCATTACGTTTTTATCACTGGCTCTTTCAAGACATAAATTACTTTTGGAGAAAATATTCAACATATTGCGTAGAGAATTGCTTTGTTCAATCCATTTCTTTTATTAGGGATAATTTATAAAGGAGAAAAAATTGTTTATGAAATGATATTGATGTGTGAAAACTAAACATGTTTTACTTTGGGAAAAACACCTCAGAAAATGATTGCTTAAGGTGATGAAAATCAATAAACTTTTAGAATCTCACCAGGAGAGTATTAGATGCACCATAGAAAAAAGAAAGTGTGAAAAGATTTATCTGACAATGAAGACAATTACAAATCTAACTTGACACATAATGTTAAAAAAAAAAAAAAATCAGTTTATGTAAAAGTGCATATTAAATAGACTATAGCAGGTAAGAGGTGTGAACATCTGTATGAACACATTCGCTCTCGCTAGTAATGCCAGTCATCACTAACAAGTCTCCACTCCAGTGGCAATCCTCATCAATTCCAAAGTTACAAAGACAACTTATTTTACACTTATTAATACACCATGCAGCCAAAAATGCAAACCTACATGGTAGAAACCTTATTTTATTCTCAGGATCCAGCCTAAGATACATATGCACGGTGCCACAACAATAGCAAACTAACATATGTTGTTTCAGAAATGGTACACTGTAAGTCGAAGATTTTACAAGGTTAAACGCCTCTGCTCTGAACAAAATATTCTGTTCTCATTCATCTCTTCTCTCATCTCGGGGAGATCGATGTGTTTCTGAGGCAGGTGTTGAGAAACTCTCTTCCCAGCTAAAAAAAAAAGTTCATCACTTAGCAGAATGATGTGTGCTTGAAAGTTGAGACGTTAATCTTATGGGGTTTCCAACTTTGATGCAAACAATGGAAATCTAATTTTAGTTAAGCCTCATTGATATACTTACGCTTAACTACCCATGCATTTTTTTAATATGAATTTTTCATACATTTTTGTGTGTAGCAATGTCCCGGGGCCCCAGAGGCCTAATGGTGACCTCAAGGGTTAGGGAGAGCTGACATCCTACCTTGTAGAGCGGGGTACCAGGCATGGTGGGTGTGATGCAAGAAGAATGCTGGGCGCCAGTCACTTTTTAAATGCAAACAAGAGATTTATTGTCTCTTAACAGAACTGGGGGAGAGGGGGTTAGGGCTAGGACACCCTGGAGTAGATGCAATGGTAATCGGCAGACTCCGAGACTTCTATAGGTAGACAGCTATACAGTGGAAGGCCTTCAGCCGGACAACACTTCTGTATACTGTAGGTAGGACTGCTGTCTCCTATGGCAACTAATCTTGCAACAGTCACTAACGGTAGCTGTATATAACTCTTGGTAACACTGAACAGTGCTTTTACTTATCTCACAGTATCCCACTGTAGATCCCAGTCGTCACTGGATCCCCTGAGCTTTTCCACAGCTATCCCGCTGTACACTCCTCAAGTGTCACCCCCGCTATCCTGCTGGGTCCCTGGCTTGGCCCTTGCTGATGCTTTCCCACTTCTTCACTGTCCCCAGCAGGTGGGAAGACTGCTCAGGTACTTGCTTCAGCTTACTCAGTCTCCAGTAACAAGGTGAATGGTCCCTTAGTGGCAACAGCTTCCCCTCTACCTCCGACCACAACTGGTTCCCCATCCAGGCTGAACCTTCGCAACTCGGTTGGACTCCAATCCTGCAGTCCCAACCCTACGCTGCTTCTCCTGCTCCTGGATAGGCCTCCGGCTTCTGGCCTAGCAGCCCGGGGCAACATAACACAAGTCCACCCAGACAGCCGTCCAGGTGGCATAGATGCCCCATAAGACATTCTCTATAGCTTTTCTACTCTTTCTTGACTGATACCAAGATACAGAGTGAACCTCACTTTCTTGAACTATGGGATCAGACCTGTGATTTAAGTTCTCTCAAGCGCAAAAGGATCATATATCCCTCTTCGCACACAAGGCAACTATATCCTGTATAGTTTACAATTTTAGAAGCGTGACATGTTGGGTATCAATTTACTCGGCGTAACATTATCTTTCACAATATAAAACAAATTGGGCTAACTTTAATGTCTTATTTTTCTATTCAAAAAAGTGTATTTTTTCCCAAAAAAATGTGCTTGCGAGATTGCTGCGCAAATACGGTGTGACAAAGTATTGCAACAACTGCCATTTTATTCTCTAGGGCAGGGATATGCAATTAGTGGACCTCCAGCTGTTGCAGAACTACAAGTCCCATGAGGCATAGCAAGACTGACAGCCACAAGCATGACACCCAGGGGCATGATGGGACTTGTAGTTTTGCAACAGCTGGAGGTCCGCTAATTGCATATCCCTGCTCTAGGGTATCTGAAAAAAACATATATGTTTGGGGGGTTCTAAGTAATTTTCTAGCAAAAAAAAAGATTAACTTGTAAACACCAAATCTCAAAAAGAGGCTTGGTCCTTAAGTGGTTAAATACGAAAGTGAAAATCCTTGCTCCAGTTATAGCCAGACTCTCTAAGGTAATTGATAAACTGATCCCTTATGACCAATTTGGATTCATCTCCTCTAGATCAACAGTCAAAAATATCAGGTGCTTGCTCCATAAAATGCAGGTGCCTGTGGATAATCCAGGAGGTAGGGCCATCTGTTCTTTAGATGCAGCTAAAGCCTTTGACAGCGTTCAATGGCCCTACCTCTGTGAAATCTTGGAGTGTTTTGGACTAGGTAAGGGCATTATTAACTCGGTACGTGTGCTATATTCTGCCCAAAGTGCTAGGCTTCTGGTGATCTTAATTTGAAGTGACTCTGCTATTGTAGGTTTTCACAGAGGTTTGTTAGAGGAGATATCCCTGTATGCGGATGATACCTTATTATATTTGGGGGATACCACTAGCTCACTACAGACTCTGATGGAGATTATTACTAGATTTGGAGACTTCTGGGGTTTTACCATAAATTGAACTAAATCCATTCTTATGCCCCTTGATCCATTAGTCTCCCCTTTGCCTACAAGGCAGATCCCTGTAGCTACCTCCTTTAAATACGTTGACATTATGGTGCCTCCAGACCCCTCTAGAAATCCCCCATGGAATTTTTTTTAAAATAAAGACTAAAAAGCCATAGTTGGTGTAAACCTTATCTCTGTGGTGTGGAGAGTGCTGCTACTACTTAATACATCGATAAAGGGGGCGTGGCTTGGCGCATGGAGGAGACGGACGCTTGAGAGCTCAGCTCCCGCTCCCACTACCTAAAACGGCACACAGCGGGACCGCAAGCAGCACCATCGGCTCTCCATATGAGCAGGAGAGGAGGCAGCAACACCCCCCGCACCTCGGGACCCACGAAATCCGCCGAGATCGGCACCTATTTCACGCCGAGGGGGACTTCCAGCAAGGCCGCGCCGGCCTCCAAGATTGCGGCGACCCGCTCGGCGGCGGCTCAGGCAGCCCACGCTGCCTCACAGGTACAGGCCTCACAGCCTCTCCAGCCCCCCTCCCCCCTAGATCTCCAGGCCTGGAGCACAGCACCCACAAAGGACATGGGAGCCCCCACAGCCCCAGAAGCCCCCCCCGCTCGAGAAGCCCCTCTCCCCCTCATGGCAGACAGGGACAGTGGGACATGGAGAGCTACATAAAAGCTCTCCCAACAAAGGGGGACATTGAGGCCTACATCAGCAGGCTGGAGAGGTCCTACAAGCGTGAGATAACAGACCTACGCCACGACATAGGACAGCGCTTTGAGGACATTGAGGGTGCTGTGGAGGAAAACGTGACCAGAATAATGGAGCATGATGATATCCTCCAACAGTATACGATACAGATACAGCAATTATTCTACGGTTTAGACGACCAAGAGAACAGGAGCCGCCGCAACAACATCCGCATATGCGGAGTTCCTGAAACGGTTGAAAACAAAGATCTGCCGCTAGCAGCAACCGCCATGTTCAATCAACTCCTGAACAAATCCAAAGACGACCCCCTGGAGATTGACAGAATCCACAGATCCCTCGGCCCCCGCAACCCCAACCCAGCATATCCCCGGGACATAATCTGCCGTATACATTTCTTCAGCATCAAAACGGAAATAATGCAAGCTGCTCGCAACCAAGAGTCTATCCTGTTTAATGGCTCCCCTATAATGCTTCTGACGGACTTATCCAAACAGACATTACTCATGAGGAAGGCCCTGAAACCAGTGACGGATGCACTACACACCAAGCAGATAAAATTCAGGTGGGGCTTCCCCTTCCATCTCTTCGCATCTCATGATGGCAAATCTGCAACATTCCGCACCCTAGGGGATCTACCCAACTTTCTAGGGACCTTTGAGCTTCCACAAATCAGAATCCCAGACTGGCCCCTGCAAGCAACAACACCAGGCTTCTCCAAGCCTCCCGGATGGGATAGAAACACCAAGAAGAAAAGAAACAGATCGAACACCCCCACCTATCCACCAGGGTGACAAACTTTTGATCCTGCCAGCGCAGACCGCCCAACAACCCAGAGTCCTGACAGATGAACTGCCACCCTTCATTCTGCCGGACAAACTACTCCTCATTTGAAAGCCCACGATGAGAGACATCTGCTTTACTTCTCACCCTCTTTGTTTTCTCTCCTTTCGTTTTCTCCTCTTACCTCACCTCGCCTCCTTCTTCCCTTCCTTACCATATGCAAGACCCACTGAGGGTCCCTTTAAATTCTTTTCAGGTTATGTAATGTAGGCTCTCACAACCCTCTGGTTATGCCCTAGCAAGGTGGGATACCCCGGCTGGGACCTCCCGTACTGTGCTAATTTTATCAGCATACCACAGGGCTGTTACTAACAGTTGAAACTACCTCAGTTAAAGGAGGAGTAGAATGTAAATGCTTTACCCTGTTAAATGTGAAAACTCGAGACCACCAGACCAGCCGACCAGTTCACAGGTTAATTCTGGACAGGGAAGAGAAAAAATAAGAAAACTTGGTGCTTATAAGTGTATAATGTTATTGCTGTGTGCCTATACTATGACGATTACAGGTATCTCTCTACAGGTGGGGCGGAGCCCCGGATATCTGACCAACCTCGTTCCCCACGTTAGGGTTTGCAGAGTCTTAACTGACTCTGCGGTGAAGTTTTTATTTTTTTCCTTTTTTGGATCTGCTTGGTAGTGTCCACAGTCCCTTTTTGACTCTGGACACTAGAGGGAGTAGCTTCCCTACAAGCCTAGAACACTTAGCTGTATAGCTATTATCTTCACACACTGTTACAGTTTAATTCTCAAAAAAGGCGACGCGGTTTAACACGCGTCAACCCTACGTAAAGAAGGTTTACTTAATCCTGTCTCAGTGCACGTTACCCTCCCCCCCGGCCCTGAAGGGCTAGACTCGCTAACCCCTCTCCCTCCCTACCTCCTCCTTCCTCCTCCAAACCCCTCCTCCCCCAACCCTCACAACAGCTCCATACAATACAGACTCTCGCCCACTAACCCCCCTCCGCCATGACTAGACGCCTAGGGATAAAAATTTCCTCCCTCAACTGCAGGGGGCTTAATGTCCCGGAAAAACGCAGACAGATTTTACATCACTTCCATAGAGCCAAAACCCATATTCTATTGCTTCAGGAGACGCACTTTAAGACCGATAAAATCCCTCCACTACCAGACAAACGATTCACGACATGGTTCCACAGTACCAACCCCGCAGCCAAAACTAAGGGGGTCTCGATAGCCTTCCACAACTCCTTTGCTCCTGAGGTCTTGGATAGTTGTATTGATCCTAAAGGCAGGTACATATTTTTGAAACTGCGATACCTACAAACTATACTAACGGTTGCTAATGTCTATCTACCTAACCAGAACCAACATGGATTCCTCTCCTCCATGGCTTCCCGGCTGAAAAACTTCGGAACACCGAACCTGGTCCTAGGAGGCGATCTCAACGTTCCCCTGGTGCCGAGGATGGACTCTTCCACATGTAAGTCGCACATACCACCATCATCACTGACAAACATTCGCAACACACTGAAAGATTTGTCCCTGGTGGACATTTGGAGATTCACGCATCCAACAGAGAGAGATTACACTTACTACTCCCCAGCCCACAAATCATACAGCAGAATAGACTACATACTACTTTCACAGACGCTACTGGACTTCGACCCTGACTGTGAGATAGGCACAAAACTATGGTCAGACCATGCCCCAGTTCACATGACGCTAGGGAAATTACCGAATAAGAACCGCCGCTCCTCCTGGAGACTTAACGATAATCTCCTTACCGATACAGTGTGCCTGGCCGACCTAGCGCAAGCAATCACAGACTTCACTCGAAACCATGCACATGACGAGACCTCTGACCTGAACAAGTGGGAGACGCTGAAATTTGTCCTAAGGGGGGTCCTAATCCAACACGGCTCCAGACTGAAAAAAATCCGTACAGAAAACATAAGCCGTTTATTCACACAAATAACAGCCCTAGAGTCCCAGCACAAACGCACAATGGACGCAAAGACCCTGACAGAACTCTCGAACGCCCGCAGAGATCTACTTCAGATCTTCTCTGAGAAAGCGCTGACAGCCTGTAACAAAGGACGACACATACATTACGCTCAAGCGAACAAGTGTGGAAAACACCTGGCGCGTACCATACATCCCAAACAACGACAATCCATCAACCACATTATGTCTCCCTCCCAACAGAAAAAATCCAAAAATTCCGAGATAGTCTCTGAGTTCCGAGACTATTACTCCTCCCTATACAACCTCCCGACTCCCCAAGACTCATCCACTTCCTCCACAGATGATCTATTGCAATACATACAAGACACGGCCCTCCCCTTAATTCCCCCTCCCGACCTAGAACAACCCATCACCACTACGGAATTATTGACAACAATCAAAGGCCTCAAAACGGGTAAAAGCCCAGGCCCTAACGGGTACACCCCCTTATTCTACAAGAAATTCGCACAACAACTACCCCCAATCATGACAAAAGCATTTAACGAGATAGATGACTCCCATCCTCTATCTCAGCAACTCCTCCAGGCCCAAATAGTGGTAATCCCTAAACCAGGAAAAGATCACACACAGTGTAGTAGCTATCGCCCTATCTCCCTACTGAATGTAGACCTGAAGATATACTCCAAAATCTTAGCCACTCGCATCTCCCCCCTTCTCCCGGACATAATACACAGTGACCAAGTAGGATTCATACCAGGACGCAAGGCCAGAGACAACACCACCAAAACTTTACATCTTATCTCATACGCCAAACATCACGATATAAAGACATGTTTACTAGCATGTGACGCCGAAAAGGCGTTCTATAGGGTCAGCTGGCCGTTCTTATGAGCATCGCTGCAACAAATAGGATTAGGTCCAAAAATAATCTCTAAAATCATGTCTCTGTACTCGCACCCCTCAGCAAAAGTGTCTGCCAACGGAGAAACCTCAGAGCCCTTCAACATCGCAAACGGAACGAGACAGGGGTGCCCTCTTTCCCCTCTCTTGTTTGCAATCACGGTAGAACACCTAGCGCAAGCTATACGTCAAAACAACTCCATACACGGTATACCCACCCCCTCAGCCCCCCGGAAACTGTCTCTGTATGCAGATGACCTTCTCTTATATGTTACCCACCCACATACCAGCATACCAGCCATCCTAAACAAACTCGACAAATTCGGCAAACACAGTAACTTTAAGTTAAACATTTCCAAAACAGAAGCCCTGAACATCACCCTACCCCCACGACAGCTGGAAGACATACGTGCACGATTCCCCTTTAGATGGCAATCACGGTCCGTCAAATACTTAGGCACAGAGATCCCCAGAGAAATACAAGACATCTACCCCCTAAATTTCAGCCCTCTATTGACTTCGATTAGGTGTTCCCTGGAATCGTGGCACAACCTTAAACTCTCTTGGTGGGGTAGAATGAATGTTATTAAAATGGACGTCCTCCCTAAGACATTATACCTATTCCAGACACTCCCCATTATCCTTCCCAAAGCTTTCTTTCTATCTCTCCGCTCCATCGTGGGGAAGTTAATATGGCTGCACCGACCCCCCAGACTCAAACATAAACTCCTATGTGCTCCCCGAAACAAAGGAGGCCTAGGACTACCAGACATACCACTCCTCCTCCCTATTCTCCAGACTACTCGAATGGTTCCCTAGACTCTTACTAAAGCCCTCAACCTCCACGGAACAGGATATGGCCCAAACTGACTTGAGGGCCCTCTTGTGGGGACACAACACCAAATTCCCTACCATCCAAGGGATCTCCCCGCTGACCACAGCGGTCCTCACCCTGTGGTATGATCAAGCCAGTAAACTGGCCCTCTCCTCGGATCCCGGTCCTCTCTCCCCACTATTTGACAACCCTGCCTTACCTACCACCTTCTCCAGAGAACACTGGGGATCTTACACAAGGGAACAGTGGCCTACGGCTAATAAATTTGTCCATCCCTCCACAGGCCAATTCAAACTGACCGAGGACACGCAAACCCCCAATGACATTGACTGGCTCTCTATGATATCACTGAATCACCTAAGTAGATCACTACATATGTCAGGTCAAGTCCACAGGCAGCTCACTAACTTTGAGGAACTATGTAATCGCTCTCAGACCCCCAGACACACCTTATCGCTCATATACAAGGACATTCTACTACATCTCAATAAAACGCTACCAACATACACCGAAAAATGGGCTAGAGACTTAGGAATGGACATATCACCGACCCAATGGACCACATCCTTTATACACACACACACCAGGCATCTAGATCAGGCTTCACACAGGAGAAAAATTATAAATTGATATCTAGGTGGTACAGAGTTCCTACCTCGGTGCACAGGATGTTCCCCAATTCTACTGGCATCTGCTGGAGGTGCCACGGAGGAGAGGGATCCTACATCCACACATGGTGGGGATGCAACAAGGCACGCCCATTCTGGGACAAGATTTTTGAGGTGTACAATGATATGTATCAGTCTTCCCTATCCCCCACACCCCTGATCGCTCTTCTATCCATCATACCAGGCACAATTCAAGCACAAAAAAAATGCCTCCTGAGATTCATGCTTTCAGCAGCTAGACACAACATATCCCTATATTGGAAAAGAGATTCCATTCCCCCTATGTCAGGTTGGGTGTGCATCCTCAATGATATGATGTTGATGGAGGAGTTACAAGCCAAAACAGATGACACCTATGATAAATTCAACACCTTATGGTCCATATGGAGACACCACTCGACATCGAATGAGTTCCTAGACAACCTACAGAACTGAACATCCCCCTGTACCCTTACAATAGCCGAAAGGTAACCCAGACTTCCCCTTTGCGGGGATATATTAGATGAGCTGCCCTCCCCCCTCCCTCCCCACTCTGCATCCCCCCTTCTCCTCCTCCCCCTCTCTCCCCTTCTTTACCTAAGTTACCATGCCCCCTCATCCCCTATTACTCAAGAGGCACAGAGATAACTCTGTCGACAGCGCTCCGGGTGGCGTCCATAGAGAGATGACGCCACACAGAGACAAATATATAGTTTGACGACCCCTGTGCCCAAATTGCTCTTGTTGGTTATAATAGAATACGATGTTCATGCACTTTAAAATGTAATGCAATAACCCCTTTATGCTCCTTCCCCCCCCCCCCTCCTCCCTCCCACCATCCCCTCCTCCCACCCCCCCTCCCCCTCTCTTCCCCTTGATGAAACTGTTTACAAAGTTAAGCTTTACGGAATTGTTCACACTGTAGAATTGCATATCTTGTATGTTTGAAACTTTAATAAAATATATATTCAACCTTAATACATCGATAAATACCAAAATATATGATATTAACATCAGTGTGCCAACTAACACTTAATACACAGTAGCGCATAACACCATATGTAAACAGTGTAAAAAAATCATAAAGTGTACACAACAATCAAAAAGAAAAAAAAAAATCATAAAAAAATCAAGTCCATGAAAAAATAATATAGTCCGTGCAATAGTATTCAATATGCAAATCTTAACAGTAAACAAATCCAGATAGTCATCACACCCCTGTGTGAATATTAGCAGGAATGACAGTACACCTGGATCTGTGAGTCCACCAATGTGATCAAGTGAGACCATCTCCCTTATGAAAATACACTCGCCAGAAAAAAATTGCCTCATTCTCAGGAGAAGGTAAAAGCATTTAAGTGTTTAATCAATCTCCACTTGGAAACATCACATCTCGATCAGCAGAGTTCATCTCATCGCATGTGTGTAGGAGAGAGAAAGAAGAGGCTTCCTAAAGTGCATTCATTATTCCCACTAAAAATAGTTTACTTAAAAAGTATACCATTAACATTTAAAATCTCTTGTAAAAAGCATCAAATAAACAAGCAGGTCTAGCAGCAATCTACACCACATTCTCACCACCTCCAAGCTGGTATTAGCGGTCATATGTTCACCTTCCTTTGTCCTTCCTGACATCAGCACTTCACCCGAGTTCCGCGTAGCCATGCCCCAAGGAGTTTTGTCATTTCCTGACTTTGTCACAAGGAAGCGTGATATCTTAGCTTATCTAGTCACCTCTGCCTCACACTTAACTCCTCCCAGGTCTTCCATTCTAGTAGAGCGTTCACATAGTGGTGTTTGATGAAAGGTATTATCCATCTGGGCTATTAACCCTTTAATTAGCGAACAGGTAATGTCCGTCTATGCCATTAACACTCTATATAGCAGGGTACACAGACAAGTCAGTGAAATGGATTATTTTGGCCCATTTTGCCTGAAGAAAAGAAGTTGCCTAATAATTATGCACACCTTGATATAGGGTGTTGATCTCCTTAGACCACATCCTCCTTCATTACACAAATACACATTACCCGATGTGCTTAAATTCAATAAGCATTCAAAATTTATACAGCTTGGAGTTGGACAATATGCATAAAAATTATGATTTGGTCAAAAACTTGACCAATAATTGTGAACACAGTGTATATGGTATTGCTCTCCTTCATTCTGGGATCATGCCTTGTTGAAGTGTAGAGCACAATGGACTAAGAATGAGAGGGAAATACGTGGGGATCAATGACATATGGCCTTGAAGGCAGTCCCCCTTTCTTCTCCATCGGTCTCACACAAGCCCTCACCAGACACCAGACAGATTGTTTGGGGTAGAAGAGATACACCCATATGCCCCAAATGTAATGTACACAGAGGCGAGTTTAAACACATGATCTGGAGTTGCCCAAAACTCGATATTGGGTGGAGGTTTTGCTAATTATTTCTTCACTTGTCCAAAGTTCACATTCCCAATGAACCTTTAGTGTGTTTACTAGGGGCATTGGATGAGGAGTTATATCAAAATGTGTACTTCTATTATGATCATTCGCCTTTTGTATCTAGCCAGAAAGATAATTGCTCGATATTGAATGTCCTCTACGACAGTGGTTCTTAACCTCAGTCCTCAAGTTCCCCCAACAGGCCATGTTTTGGGAATTTCTCAAACTACTAAAGCACTAGTGCAAGATAAAGGAAAACCTGCAAACATGGCCTGTTGGTGGTACTTGAGGACTGAGGTTGAGAGCCACTGCTCTACAACACCTACTATGAAACAGTGGGTATATTATGTTAACTCTCTCCTACTGAGGGAACTACTGAGCCACCATAATGCTCTGCATAAATTTGATCTCATCTGGCAGAGCTGGTTAGACACTCCTTGATTGGCCCCACCATGGTTGGTGATGGATAGGCTCCTACAGCTATGAGTCTTGATGATTTCCCTATTCATAGATGTAGTGTTTATGTGCCCATCAGTTTTTTTTACCGCTCTAAAATTGATTATGTCTTTATGCTGCGACATTAAAAATGTTGTATTCTACAGAAAAGAGATGCCATCTGTTCAATTTGACTTTATTTTACTTATGTACGTTCCTATCTGAACAATTTGTCTTTATATTTGATCGCCGTGACTCCAGGGATATGTGGAACAATCTGTATTGTTTTAGAATTTACCCTTTGATATCAATAAAAAAAAACAATATGGCTTGTGTAGCAATTGATTTTATTTCTCTGTGTGGGTTCATGCACAGATGTCTATTGAAATCGCCCCCGAAGCAGTCAAAAGTAGTGCAGGAACTACTTTTGAAAATCGGTGCGGCATCAACATGCACCGTTTAGGAAATATTTACTTTAGATGCAGCTGGTGACATCACAGGTGCATATGCTTTGAAGGAATGGCATACCCGTGCCATTCCTTCAGAGCCATGCCATAAAGAGCAACTCCCCCAGGCATGCGCAGGAGTGACGTCATCTCCAGCTCAGCCATTCATATCGCCAAAGCCCACGAACACGTAAAGAAGACCAGGTAGAAGTGCCTTCAGCAGCGTGCCGCTGGAGGGCTTAGTTTTTAGGTAAGTGTCATAATGTGCTAATATGCGATGCATACTAGCACATTATGTCAAACTGCCGGGGCCAAATTTTTGTTTTTCTTATGCAGTTTACTACCGCTTTAATAGAATTGTCATACTTTTTCTAAACTAAATTGCAGTTCCAATGAGTCCTGCATCAGACCATGTGCCCACACAGGGTTATTAAGTTCACCCTGTTTCCCTAGCAGAATATTGTGCTCCACAGAAAATGTTGCCTTTTGCCTTAGTTCATCTCTACTGCTACATGTAAAGGACATTGGCTTGGGACTCTGCTGCAGATTTTTTGCTGCCTGCGCCAATGCTGACATGTGACCTCAACATTTATTTTCCATCACCTGAACTGATCCTGATTTGTAACCCCACAATACTGATTCTTTGATTTGTGATGTGGATCACTTGCTTTCTCCATTCGCCATCTTAATCCTTATCTTCTTTTTTCTGCTACAGATTGGCTCTATGACAAAATCTCATTCTTGTCCTGCCCCAACTTGGCCACTTCTGTCTACAACAGTTCACGGTCATCCACCCTGGATACCTTCGCCACCCTCACTACACACAGAATCAGGCCCCGACAGCTACAACCCTGGCAGACAGACAATACCAGAAGCCTCAAAAAACGTAGCCGCGCTCTCGAGTGTCTGTGGCATAAGACTAAGTCACAGCATGATTTCAGCCAATATAAATCTGTCCTCCAAAAATACCATTCCTGCCTCCACACTGCCAAACAGACCTACTTTATCACTCTCATCAACACCCTCTCACACAGTCCCCGTCAACTCTTTTCTACCTTTACCACTCTACTTCGTCCTCCATTACCTCCACCCACTAACTTACTCACTGCCCAGGAGATTGCTAATCACTTCAAAAATAAGATTGAGACAATTCGTCTCGAGATCTCCGCTCTACAGATATCTCCCTCACTTTACACTCCTTGTCCTCCTGCACAATCAACATTTCCCTCTTTTAACCCAGCTACTATAGAGAAAGTCACTAAACTTTTTTCTAAAGCCCACCTAACCTCCTGCCCCCTGGACCCTGTTCCTTCTCAAATACTACAGTCACCACATGACTCTATCCTACATTCTTTAACTCATATCTTCAACCTCTCACTCTCTACTGGCATCTTCCCCAACCCTCTAAAACATGCACTAGTCACTACCATACCAAAAAAGGTCTCACTAGACCCCACCAATCTTAACAACCTAAGACCCATCTCTTTACTCCCTTTTGCCTCCAAACTCCTTAAACGTTTAGTCTACAACCAACTGAGCGACCACCTCATTGAGAATTACCATCTTGATCCCCCTCAGTCTGGATTTCGCCCACAGCACTTCACAGAAACTGCCCTCCTAAAACTCACAAACGACTTACAGCCAAAACCAATGGTCATTATTCTATACTCTTACACTTGGACCTTTCCGCTGCCTTTGATAAAGTTGACCACCCCCTCCTCCTCAAAAAACTAAATTTGCTTGGTCTCCATGGCTGCACTCTGCATTGGTTCGAATCTTACCTATCTCATTGCACCTTTAGGGTCACTTACAACTCCACTTCCTCCTCTACAACGCCTCTTACCGTTGGGGTCCCCCAAGGTTCTGTCCTTGGACCTCTACTATTCTCGATCTACATGTCCTCCCTGGGTAAGGCGATAGCCTCCCATGGCTTCCACTACCATTTATATGCTGACACCCAAATATATCTCTCTGCCCCTCAGCTCACCCCATCAATCTCCTCACGCATCACTGATTTACTAACAGACATGTCAGCCTGGATGTCAAACCACTTCCTCAAACTGAATCTAAAACTGAGCTCTTAATATTTCCTCCTCCACGTGCCCCTTCCCCTGACTTCTCTGTCAAGATCAATGGCACATCTATCAGTCCGTCCCTACATGCCAGGGTGCTAGGGGTAATCTTAGACTCTGAACTGTCCTTTCAGGCCCACATACAATCCCTGTGCAAATCATGCCGTCTTAGCCTCCGCAACATTTCCAGAATACGGCCCTTTTTATCTAATGACACCACCAAGCTTCTAATTCACTCCCTGGTTATCTCTCGCCTCGACTACTGCAACTCCCTCCTCATTGGATTACCTTTACATAGTCTATCCCCCCCCCTTCAGTCCATAATGAATGCTGCTGCAAGACTCATCCACCTTACCAAGCATTCGGTGTCCTCCACCCCTCTCTGCCAATCCCTGTACTGGCTTCCACTCACCCAACGAATAAAATTCAAAGTACTAACAATAATTTACAAAGCCATCCATAACTCTGCCCCCAGCTACATCACTAACCTAGTCCCAAAATACCAACCAAGCCGCTCTCTTCAATCCTCCCAAGACCTCCTGCTCTCTAGCTCCCTTGTGACCTCCTCCCATGCTCGTCTCCAGGATTTCTCCAGAGCTTCTCCCATCCTTTGGAACTCCCTACCCCAATCTGTCCGACTGTCCCCTAATCTATCCATCTTTAGACGATCCCTGAAAACCCTTCTCTTTAAAGAAGCCTATCCTGTTTCTAATTAACAATGTTCTACTTCCTCCATCAGCTCACCCCCCCACAGCTATTACCTTTTGTATCAATTGACCCTTCCTTTTGAGATTGTATGCTCTAATGAGCAGGGCCCTCTGATTCCTCTTGTACCAAATTGTAATGTAACTAATATCTGCCTTTATTTTGTTAAGCGCTGCGCAAACTGTTGGCACTATATAAAACCTGTATAATAATAATAATAATAATAATAAAAGGGTAAATCCTGCCAACACATTTTCTATGATTAGCGTGCAAAAGATTTAGGACCACCCTCCACAAGTTTTTATTGCCGAGTTTTTCCCTTCAGAGAAGACTACCCCTGATTTCTTCTCCTTATAAATGCTACCAGAGACAAAAGTTAGGGGAAACCCTCTCCTATTGTGGACAAAACCTAAAATAGGTTCAAACCAAAGTGTGTAAAATTGAATTTAAGACAAATTTTAAAAATTAGGTGAGCACACTGCATAAAACATTACATACTCGTACAGCAACAGTATATTGAAACAGATATGGTATACAGAAACCACCTGAGCGTGAGCTTTAAAAGAAAAAAAATAAGGCTTGGAGATATAGTACTTAGGGTATGTAAACCCAACATTTCATTATCCTGATATGTGCTTGCTGTAACATGCAGTTATGAAAAAAGTAACCTGTTCTCTTTGTGTGTATGAAAATACCTGGTGTTCATGCCAGTCTCTCATCCATAATTTTTGTTTTAATCAATAAAAAATAAAAAAATGCACAAATGTTTTGCCTTTCTTTTCTATTTTGGTCTGCACACAGACCTCTCTACACAGTTTACGGATAGATATTGTTTGATACATGCTTGTATAAAAAGGACTTAAAGGGTAAGTTCATCTTTACAGAAAAATCTGTAAGGTGAACTTACACAGGACCCCCTCCTCCACCCCCCCCAGTCCCGCTGACCTGCAGCACGGCGATCTCCCGTTATGTGCCCTGCTATAGCCGCCTCACTGGCCTGGGGCCTGGAAATTCCTGCACCTTAATCTCCTAGACATACCCAGTCACGCGGGATGTTTAGTAGCATTCTAATTGAACCTGCGTAGCCCGTCCTCTCAGCGGGGAAGAAGACACGTAAATGCTGAAGGGATTTCTAAACCCCGGACCGGTGAGGCGGCTTTAGCAAGGCTCAAAACAGGAGATCGCCGAGCTGCGGGACAGCGGGACTGGGGGGGGGGGGTTGAGGAGGGGGTCCTGTGTAAGTTCACCTTAGTTTTTTTTTCTGTAAAGGTGAACTTACACTTTAAGTGCAATAAACTGTTTCTGTGACAGTTTTACACTGTTATTTGCAGACTTCTCTTTTCTGTTCTTCTCTTTTATACATGTCAACCTTTGAGCGATGAGAGATCCGGAGCTGTTGGTCGAGTCCGTGACGCTGATCACCGATAATTGCAGTGTGAGGCATTTGCTTTCATCCTATGCGCATTGTGACCATTTATAATTTTATGGTCATGGCTTTCTGGTAAGTGGCCTTTGATCTCTTTCATGGCACATGAGGTGGAAATACTCAGAAGTGTTTTCGGGTTTCCAACTTCGGATACACGTCCTACCTCTTGCCTATTTGGATTTTTGCCACCATTTCACTTCAATTTTTTGAACATTATATATATATATATATATATATATATATATATATATATATATGAATTATTATCACTTATTGGACTTTTTATGATTCACACACGTTTTGCATGTTTGCACGATTAGACATAGCGCTGTCCACCAAGTTTATGAACTTTATTGATGTTGGAGTATATTTATAAATATATTTTTCTTCACGCGATTGTATTTATTTGACATAGCGCCGTCTATGCCCATTCAGCATTTTTATTGCACATTTGGATTTTTTACATATTCTTACACAATTTTTTTTTCTTTTTATTATATATGCATTTCACACTGCTGTGATCTGTAAGATTTTTGCACTTTCACATGTTAGACGCTGCGCTACATCAGATTTGCCAATTACATATAAGTCTTTGTTCATGGGGACATTAGGTTTGCTGCGAGTTCCCCTACTATCTATGGGTGGTGAGTGCAGCTTTATTGGTTCTTTCTAGATTATAAATAGCATTTTAACATGAAGCACCTTGACATGATTCATCTCTTCAGTTTAATGTTAATTAAGCTGTATGGGTAAAATATGCAAGAAGCATTATGTTATACCACTGTTGTTGATTGTTTGATATATTACAGTAATTTTAAGCCTGTAATAAATAGAGTGTGCAGTCCATTTCTTTTAGCTTGTCTAGTGACAAAGAGGCAAGTTGGAAAGGAAGTGCCAGTGCTGGGGTAAAGGTAGGTAGATCTGTCCTCCAGCAGCAAATTTACTTAAAATAAAATAATAAGCACACCTGAGGGAGGCCAAGAGTTAAACACGACAATGGCGGTGGGTTGGACACCATTATAGCAAATAAAATGATCAAAATCTGCCTTGAGGTAAAATCACCAGTAATATATTTCCTAGAGATAAAGCAGATCTGAACCCTTTCAAATAAAAGAAACCGACTACTTGGTATCATCCAAAAATGTGAATACTTTATTGGCTACATGCTTTAGCTAGAAAGACTTAGTCATGGTGCTATAGCTAAGGCTTTCTAGCTGAAATATGTAAGCCTGTCCTTCCACTGCATTTTATTATGAAGCCAATAAATATTTACATTTTTAAAATAATACAGATGAGCCGGCTTCTTTTTGTTGGACAGAGAACTTGTGGAGTGTGATGTTCGTCCAGCTTGAGTACTAGCAATGCAGTCAGTCTTGACAGTCCAGATGGATGCTCTTCTTGTGTATGTTGTGCAGATCTGAACCCTTAATTTGGGGGTGAATAAAAAAAAAAAAAAAAAAAGAGTACTGTTGCTGTATTAGGTAATTTAAAAGGAGAAGTACAGCCAAACCTCGTTTGGCTGTACTCCCCCTCTGGATCACAAGATTGTAGTTCATTCTGCACTCCTGTGACCTGTTTTCAGCAGACAGCGGGCTAAAGTCTGCTGATGTCACAGAGCCAGTCCAGGCTCTGGCAAGATTGCAACAATGGAGTCTTTGAGAGCCTGAGCCGACCGCTCCATAAATTTTTTTCAGTTTTTTGTATGTATGGACAATGGTTTTATGCTTCCCTGCAGGGAGCTGCCACATGGTAGTGCGTATCGTCACACTGAGCTAAAATGCTAAATGTTCTCTTGTCCTTCAATGGGCAATGCAACTTAATGCTGCTGGTGTGAACGAACCCTTATACCACCAATTATTGCTTGAGTTTAATGGCTTGTGATGGTCTTCTCTTACACTTTTCATCTGCTATATTTTTCAAACCCAGTCATTTAGAGCATATAGGTCAAACTTCAAACTACAGCATAGGGAGGTGATCCAACTTCATCATGGCAGATAACAGGACTCTGGGCTACAGAGTGGTCACCTATCAATATTCCAAGAATAGAAGCAGTTTTACATGAACCTGAATAGCACATTTTTAGAAAGTAAAACCAGAGATGTTTTTACACTTAAAGTTTAATATGTAGATGATGCATATAAAATAATAAAATTAACATATCCTTTAAAGAGCAACTCCAGGCAACAAGTGAAATGAATAAGTGAGTTTTATGTGGCCCAATGCATCTTGCTCCTAGATCTTCATATGTACTGTTGGGTAGGGCTGAGTTCTCCATTCCATAATTATATTATGTTAAATGTCCAATCTCTTCAATCCCAAGTAGGGCTTTTAGAATGGATGTAGTCAGGAATAGACAGCCTGCATTCTTTTTTTTATTTTATTTTTGCCAACAACTGGAGTTCCTGGAATTGCTGGTAACAAGAACTTTCAAATGCGTTTCAAGGGTTTTCTTTTAATTTAACTGGATTGTACCTCAATAAATATTTGCAGCTGTTGACTGTCCTATAAATGATTACCCTTCCTTCCACATAGAGCTCTCAAAAACCCTGCAACTGTGTATATATAGCCTTCAGCTTCTTTGAAGCCATATTCTATCAGCACCAAGATTGCTCTTTCGTAAAATTATGTTACCAACTATAAAGGACTTCTACAAAGAGAATATACTCCTGTTAACATTGAATATCTTAATGCTATGATCTGCTCCACAGCTTGCCAGCTGCAACCATTCAGCATTGTCCAGATCATCACGTCCAGCACGACCCGGTTTGCTTCTCCAACAGACTTGCTTGACAGTCAGAGTGTGACAAAGGCTAAAAGAGATATAACAGAATAAGGAGAGGCTCTGTGTGACAACAGTAAAATGTCAGACTCAGCTGGACTGCAAGATTCAAATACCATCTTATATCTAATTAGAGTACTTTATCTCACTACTGCCAACTGAGAGACATTGACTTGTCACAACCTGCAGGTATTAAATATGCTGAAATTGCCAGGGTTATTAACAACATTAATGACATTTTATCCCTTCTCTTGTCAATAATTTAAACTACAAACTCATCATCAATTTTAAATTTCAACACATTAGTGTCAGGTCAGACATCTCAATTATAGTCTAATGATTTTTGGGGATGCTTCTCTGCTGGCACTTTTAAACCAATCTGCCCTTGTGTGAATGAATCTCAAAATTTAGGAGAAAATACAAACACCGGTATTTGCAATATTTACATGTGTTAACAGAGGAAAAGAATAACTTACAGTTTCAGATATTGAACTGAACATGTATTCACACAGTAAATGAAAAGTAACAAATACCAGGTCATCATATCAATCACTACATTGGAAAATAACGTAGGCATTAATTGAATACGTTTATTTCGTTTCCCTTGCAGGCGGTGTATGCTGCAGCTACGTCTTGTTGTGCAATAGTAAGAGCCACTAGCCAGTGTGCATTAGTGTGAAAAAATTAAAAAGGGAATGTATAGTGCTTTGTACATATTTTCCCTCTTTATTGTGCTCTGAAGCAAAGTAAATTTTTTTTTTTTCTTTTTTAGTCAGAAGTGTAAATAAAGCATAAGAATATGAATTGGCCTGCTTTAACTGCTTCAATACTGAGCACTTTTAATCCTCTCCTGTCACACTTTGAATGACAATTGCGCGGTCATGCAATGCTGTACCCAAATGAAATTGTTACCATTATTTGCTATAAAATAAAAAAATAGGAAAAAACAAAACAGAAAATTTTGAATAAAAAATGAAACCTTTTTCTTAGTTTTTGTCAGAAAATTTTGTAAATAAGTAATTTTTGTCCTGCGCTGATGAAGATGCACTGATGGACACTGATGAGCACTGAGATGGCATGAATATGCAGCACTGATAGACTGCACTTATGGGCAATGACTTGCATTACTAATGGTCACAGATTGGCATCACTGCTGGGCACTGTTGGGGCTGCCCTGATTATCAGTGCAGCCCCAACAGTGCCCAGCAGTGATGCCAATCTGTGACCATTAGTAATGCAAGTCAGTGCCGCATATCATTGCCCATAAGTGCAGTCTATCAGTGCTGCATATTCGTGCCATCTCAGTGCTCATCAGTGTCCATCAGTGCATCTCCCCTGTGAGGAGATGCTGCAGATCGGCTCTCCTTACACACTGTCAGTGTGAAGTGAAAAGAGCCGATAACCGTCATTTCCATGGTTACATGTGAACAGCTGTGAATGGACACTGATATCGGGGTTGCGCCGTGTCCAAGTGACACATTGCGCATGCGAACGCGGCATGCCCCCCCCCCAAGCGCGGTTGGACTGGGGTGACGTCATATGATGTCGTCCCAGAACAGAGCATCCCGCCAGCCATCATTTGTCTATACGGCGGGCAGGAGGTAGTTAATTATTCTATTTCTACATACTATTTATTATTTTCTTACAGAGATTAATAGATCAAGGAAAATGTATGGAAAAAAAAAAAAATAGTTACTAGACCAATAGTTTATCCCCTTAAAGCAAACTTTTCCTGAGAGATACGTGGAGATGCTACCAATCTTCTGAAGATACAAATTATCTGGCTAGAACACTGACCAACTGGGATCTCTGACCTGACACAAATATGCATATCTGTAAATTCAATCCTTATTTGTATGTTTGTTCCAGGAAAAAGACAAAGTATTGAAGACAATAAACCTGACAGAACCTAGCATTTTCAGAAACAGAAGTAGCATTAACAGCCTACATGACTATGATGGAACATTTTCTTTTATAGACATGTAGGTAAAAAGATCAAGGCAGACAACAGACTTTTTCTTTTACCAGATATATTCAGATCAGTTCAAAACATATAACAAATGCTCCCATAGAGTTCACATGGGCCAAAATACATATGTGCTTTAAATATGAATCTAAATATGCCAGCACCCATATTAAGGTTTCTGTAGTCTGAGAAGTCTACTCTTCATACATAAAGAAATTACCCATGGCACTGGAACAATTTGACTTTAAAAACGGATAACTATGTTGGCTTGTTAAACAACTGTCAAGGGTTAGATGTTTCTGGAAGGTGTCTTAAAGTAGAAGTCTACGTTTAAACCTACTCCTGCCCCCATTCTAAGCCCTATGTCAACTACCCTGTAAAGAAAAGATGTAGATACTTACCAAATATAAAAGCGGTCTGGTCACGTGATCCCCCCACGGCAGCTGCGTCTTCAGTAAAGCAAAGAGAAAGCAGTGATGACTGCAGAACCCGGCAGTGACATCATCATTTGACTTACTATGGGGCATCCATGGTCAGCTGTCCCTTCTCTCCATTTAACCACTTGACATCGGGAAGGTTTTACCCTTTTCATGATCAGACCATTTTTTGCTATTCAGCACTGCTGACAACTTGCGCTGTCATGCAACACTGTACGCAAATTAAATTTATATATTTTTTTTTTTCACACAAATAGAGATTTCTTTTGGTGCCATTTCATCCCCACTGGGTTTTTTAATACATAAACGAAAAAAGACAGACAAAACAATATTTTCTACTTTCTGTTATAAAACATATCTGCTAAAAAAATAAAAACAAATTAAATTTCTTCATAAATTTAGGCCAAAATGTATTCTGCTACATGTCTTTGGTTAAAAAAACGGTGAAAAGTGTGCAAAAACTATATATATTGATTGGAATTTATGCAGCTATGATGCTATACTGGTAATGACAGCTATCAGCAATTTATAGTGTTCACTGTGATAGGGTGGCGGGCAATCTGGCGCTAGCAGACAATATCTGGAAGGGTCGCTGACACTCACATTGCTAGAGACACTAATACAGTGATAATACTGTACTAATGACACTGGCTGGGAAGGGGTTAACATCTAGGGGCAAGCACAGAGTTACCTGTGTGCCCAACAATGTGTAAGGTGAGTAATATGTGCTGCTTTTACTTTCTGATCTGGCTGCTTCAGGGAGAAGAAACAGCCAAATCGTTGTTTCCTGTACAGAGTTCTGTGTTTTTGATTGGACCCAGCCAATTAGCCAATTTCAGTCAAAATCATTGGCTGGAATCTGCTGCCAAAGTTGTGCTGTGTCCAATCACAGCATGGGTTGGCAGGGGGGAGCCGATCGCGGAAGACAGGTGGAGACATACATGTATGTTGTCCAGCCTGCATGTGCCGTTCGCCCGGAGTAAAACTACTGTGGACAGGCAGCAGGTAGTTAAAAGAGAAGTATGGGTTTAATTATTATTTTTTTAATCCTATGCTGCATCTGTCCCCCAGTGCACTGAGAACCGGGCAATCAAATCACTGATTCATCGGTTCCGACAGCTCCCAGAGCAGAGAGCTGCAGACTGTCTGACTGCTCTCTGCTCTCTCATTGGAGTGCTGAGCTCTGAAGGGGCGGCCGGCTGAGCGGGGTGTCAGTCCAGGCACCTGGTGGATCCAGATTCTGTGGTCGGGATGACGTGGTGCCTGGACCGATATCGGTGACGTCAGCAGAGCGGACTTCAGTCTGCTCTCTGCTGAAAACGGGTCAGAGGGATGCAAAACGAATTGCACTCCTGTGATCCATAGGAGAAGTAGTTAAACTAGCTTTAGCTGGACTTCTCCTTTAAGCCAGCACTAGGACCCGATCATGTGACCGGACTGCCCATAGATTAGCTAAGAATACACATTTTTCCTTTACAAGGCAGTTAGCACAGGGCTTAGAATGGGGGTGGAAGTTTAAGTTTAGTTCAATTTTCACCAGACTTCTACTTTAATGTTGGCCAGACAAATTGAGAATTTTTTTTTCAATTAAAAAAATAAACAAAAAACAAAAAACAAAAACACATGGTTTAAAAAGTTAGATTGTTGGTAAGTTTGGTTCATCAGCTTGAGGCTTCAAAGAAGGATAAGAGGCTCAGGAGGAACAAGCTAATTAAAAAAAACATGCCCCAAACAATACCAAGAGAGATTAAACCATCAACCAACCCACAAAAAGAGGCATAAACACACAGTAAAGCTAGCTTGGATATTAAAGTGTCTGTCACGGCAAAATAAAACAAAACATTCAGGAAAGCTTTGCAATATATGCCCATTTTCAATGGTTTACCCCTTTAAAATTGCTTTACGCACAGAAGAATACCTGTTGATCTGCTAAAAAAAACAGTGTGCTTCTAACTCTGGGATCTCAAAACAGAAAAGACACTGTTGTCAACCAAACCTACATGGTTGTCCTGATCTACAGATTTCCACCTATCACCTACCTCTATACGTCCTATTCCAAATGCATATATTGATTTCTTTCAGAGCAAAACAATGCTGCTGGCTTGACTCCAGAGAGTCTGCCTACAGTATGTGGGCAGGAACCTGGAAGAAAGGGCTCTTGGGAGATGTGGTTTTGGGGTGCCATTACATCAATAGGAACTGACCTCCTAATAAAAAAACAATTCTCTCTACAGGAATAATTTAGAGAGGATAGGGAGGATTGGGTGTGATTTTTGGTAATGCCAGGATATGCTTTAGGGGCCTTTTACAAAGGCAGACCGACCGGGTCCGCCTGTCAGTTTTTCAGGCAGACTCTATCGGACCCTCCAGTCTCCTCTATGGAGCTGCATTGACATCTGATCCGGTCTGCTAAAAACAGACGATGGGGTTCATTCCCCATCCATCTAGCAGATCGGGGGGCAGTTGGGTGTAAATGCACAGGCGGTACATTTACATCCGACAGCCAATAAAGAGGAGAGCAGGCTGTGTCTGCTCTGCATCAGTGGGGCAGACATGGACCAGCCATCTGCCTGCTCAGTGGGGATCAGCGGACCGACAGACTCCAACAGGCAGACTCAAACGAAGCCCGACATGTTTGGAAGACCTATAAAAATGATGAAAATAAATGTGTTCTGGCTGCTTTTTTTTTTTTTTTTTATGTTTTGGCAGATAAACCAAAAAGACTTTAATGTAGCTATATGATAGAGAGGTGTGTTCTCTAAAACAGTATCATCGCAATATAAAGGGAATGAACACATACTAACCTTTGATCCATCTCATAACTTTTCATCCAGTCATTTATTGTAATACCACTTTCCCATTTGTACAGAAGAATCTTCCCACATTCTAATCCAACAGCAATAACATAACTATATTAAAAAAAAAAAAAAATGTTTGATTTAACACACCTGAACACAGCATAACTAAACCCAGACAAGCAGAAAAATGCCTATTAATGAAAAGGCAACCCTCATTCGTTGGTGGTAGTGATGTACATGGTGGAATATTAGAATAAAAACAATTCATCTATGCAGCAGGTGCACGTGCAGTTCAATATCCTGTGACATCACTAGTCAAATGGCACGAGGTCCCTACTAATTAGGCTGACTTTTTGTGTCAAACTTGTGCCAATTAAATTTATATTTATTTATATATATATATATATATATATATATATATATATATATATATATATATATATGCATGTATATAGAATCTCTCTCAGTTAACAAGAATACTATAGAATTAGTTTACATGCTAAGCAAATTATGAATGTGATCTTTGCTGTGAAGTAGTAACGCAACACCGGTCTGCAAGAAAGCGGCAGAAGAAATTTGTATTTTAACACACTATGGTTTTACAAGCAGCACACTGAGATTGGTCTAATCTCTCTCCTCAACAGAAGCAAGCTGAGAACCTTTCTACTATACCCTCTGCTATCATTTACATGCTGGAGATTATTGCCAATTATTACCATATATGACAGATTCTTTTTAAATCCATCTGTTATTACAAAAAAAAAAAAAACATCATCTGTGTGCCTCAAAAAATTAAGACATACTTTAAGGAAAAGATGGCACAGAAAACAAGAAGTGCAAACCATACACACTCTTACCTTCCAAGAGAAGCAAGTGCTTTGTTGACACCAACAGCCGTGACAGAATCTCCCGCATCTAGAAGAGTAGAGCAAGGCTTGATGGAAGCACAGTTGTGGTCACCCTGAGTGTCAAGCACCTGACAGTCACCCCACACAATAACCTGAAAGATATTTTTGCAGAAACTTTAGATTTAAAGGCTAAGGAAACTTACATTTCTTGCTACTGAAAGGTTTAACTACATGCCAACATTGATTGAGTTTTTTTGTTCAACTCAGCTGGCTGAATGAAAAAAAGCTGACAGCTCAAGTCAGAGCCGTTTTACTAACAATCCGATGTTAGTACAACGATCTCCCCTGCTGTTCTATTGTGTTCTGACAAGGGGACACAACGCCCCCACCACCAGAACACTCCGGTCATCGCTCTCAGCCATTGGCTGATCAGCAGACCTATTTTAGCCATCCTCCTTCAAAAGAAGCTGGCTGAACGGCCTTCTTCTATCGGACCGGCTGCAGACCACACAGGCCGAATATCGGACAGTTTCTATTGAACCGGCCACTGACACCTGACATTTGGGCCATGTGTACGGGGCTTGACAAGTGGTTAAGTCTCTCAACATGGAGAGATTACATTTACCTGGGAAGTTGCAGCCTAAAAACGCATCTCCAGGCAGCAAGTGAACAGAAGTCCAGCAGCCAATGCAACATCCGGAAATCCCAGGTGTGCACCCAATGTTCCTTAAGATTTACCTAAAGGCCAAACTTTTATTTTAGTTTTGGATAGAGTGGTAAAAATCTCTGTAAGGTCTTTCTTGCAGCCCATATCCTCTCCTTTTGTCCTGGTGACCACTGTCACTGTGATTCAAAGCGCTGAGAGATACAGGAATAGAGAATATATTTTCTGACTGGGACATTTATTCCAGTAACAAATATCGAAGAGGAGATTTCTATAATTTTTAAGGGTTTTCCTCTCATTTACTATTACGTCCAAGACTGGAACTAACGACAAATCTCAACAATGGAGCAAAGCAGAATTAAAAAAACAAAACCTGACAGGGCTTTTAAATTGTTTCTAGTCTAACAAACAACAAATGTATTTGTAATTGCATGTACAACCGCATTCATACGGCGTAAGGGAGGGTTAGAGCACTGCTGCAGTGAGCTGAGGGATGACTTCATACCTGTGCTGCTCCTCTCTCTCCTTGTTCAATTAGACTGGGAAGTGTTTTGACTAGGGATGATAATGGTGTTGCAGAGACCCTGAACCTAGCTGTGCTGGCTGTCTGGCAGGGTAGCCTGGGCCACAAAACTGGCTGCACAGAATTACAGCCTTCCAGGTGGTAAATAATTTGATATATACAATATTTATCCACTTGCCTGGAATCTAGTAAAGTGTAACAAAAAATGAAAAAAATATATTATTCTCAAGCATGAAAGGCAATATATATATATATATATATATATATATATATATATATATATATATATATATATATATATATATATATATAACTGAGAGGGTCCAACTTGCCTGAAATCATATTTTTTCAGGCAAGTTGGACCCTCACAGTTATTATATACTGTATATTGCCTTTCATGCTTGAGAATAAATCATTCATTAAAAGGCTGCCATTACTTTTAACTCTTCAAAGCAAAAAGTACCCTGAAGCACCGAGGTACACAAAAATCTACACTTTCTTCTAGTCCAGAGTACTGGAGAAGAGGTACTAGTTACAATGTATTGTTGTGAATAAGACATATGGGAAGTTTGGAGCTCAGTTTTAGAGTAAAGGAAAGGAAAAGGATAATATTGCCCACAGCACCTTATCAGCTTGCAGTGTAGCTGGCCTTAGAAATATGCCAGCTGCAATATCTTTGGATGATATCAGCAAAACAGATATCTATTTTCCTTCCAGTTGTGTTTAATTATTTTTTTTTTTTAAGTTGCTATATGTACACAATTTCATTATAAAACTAACATTTCTATTTGAAGAAATTTGATAAATGTTACTGCTTGGATCTTTGGAGCCACGCTGTTTTTTATTTATTTATTTTTAGGACAATGCCCTTTTTCATGATCCATTTATATATAAATAATTGTACAATATTGCCCTTGCAGTCCTTTTTTGGCCATGTTGGCATTTGTATCTTTTTTTTGTAACTTGGATTGTATTGATTTTTTAGAAGAGTTACAAGTGAGAGTAGACATAAGTGAGATGTAGTAGTTAGGTACATAGCTTAGGTAACAACAAATACAAGGATAGACATATACTTAGCTATAACTGAGAGTAAGCAGGGTGGTATAAGCCACCCTGACACTAGCCTGCCCTGGAAAGGGCAGATCAGGTGAAGCAGAAGAAAGGTCGGTAACATAAGTTAAACTCTAGTAATAAAATAGCCTGTGTCGCCCAACTGACGTTGGGAAGTGGGTAACTTATGTATAAGTAACAAATTAGATACACGTCAAGGGCTGGGAGGATGATAGCCCCTCCATATGTTAGGTGGTCAGCCTCATCCTCCCTCGATGCGAGGTGCAATATGGGAAGATATAATAGTTTGGGAGGACGAAACCCACCACCGCCCCGAAATGCGACGAAGAGCTTTATTGTCATAGCCCAGTAAACAAAGAGAAACTTTGCTGGGAGGTCAAGAGATGTATAAGTGAGAGTAAACAGCTTCATGTGATATCAACCTCACATCTTGGGTCTTGTAGCCAGGGGGCCCAGTGAGCTAAAAATGTTGGTAGGGAGAAGTGCGCTTTAGCATACATAAATTCCATGTGGGAATTCTGATTAAGTATAGACAGGAAGTGTTGGTTGGTGGGGGAGAACTGTTTTTCCAATGACGGCCAATGGCTAACCTCGCAGCATGCGTAATCATAGAATGGAATTGAGCATGCCACATCTGTAGCCCCAATCCCAGCAAAGCACACTGAGGGGTTAAAGTTTGTAGTCCTGTGAGTAGGGCGATTAGGGCATTTACATCTTTCAAGAATGGCGTGATTACTGGACAGCTCCACCATATATGTGGGAGAGTGCCTGGTAATCCACAATTCCTCCAACACAGGTTAGATTGCGATGGATATAAATAAGACAACTTAACAGAGGGCTAGTACCATAGGTAAAGGATCTTTAGTTCTGATTCTCAATGTGATAGACAATTGGAATATTTTAGTGGGTATTTTGCCACCTGCTGCCAGTCTCGAGTTTCTGCTGTGAACTGAAGGTAATGTTCCCATTGTTCCATTGAAGTAGTTTTTCTGTGATTTGAGTCAGCTGCTAGGACCTTGTAGATATTAGAGATCCCCTTACAAGAGCGAGAAGGATGATCATAGGTTTGGATGAGTTTCTTAGGCAGGGTGGAGGTTGTCCATAGTGTATCTCGGAGGGCATGTCTGATGCGTAGATAGTCTTTATGGGTAATATTCTATTTGGATTGTAGTGTTTGGAATGAAGTTAGGACTTCTTTGTTGAATAAGTCTCCAATGGTTTAAATTCCCACTGCAGGCAAAGAATTGATCCCAAGGTCCGGGCATACAAGGTTGTGTGTGGCCAAAAGGAGTAGGCGTGCTTTGGGATCCCTTGGGGAGGTTTGCAAGATGGATTTCCAGACTGTGACGGAACGTCCCTACACTCCTCTTGAGTCCATTAGTCATATATCACTCCCTTCCAGTCTGGATACGGATATCAGATATTCCCACCGCTCCCAAGCACCAAACGAGATGACACTTGCTTAGTTGCTCAACATGGACTGTGTTTTTATAACAAAGCCAAACTCACATTTATATACAGTAGAAGAGGAGATCCCCCTCCTGCTCATATTACTCTAACAATACACTTGTAACAACTTAACAAACTAATTAACTAATCCCTTTAAGCAGCCGATGTGACTCATCAGGATTTCACTACAAGTCAGACTTGGTGTCACTGAGCTAAACACAGTTGATTATAAATTATCATAATTACCACACAAGACATTTCATCACAATAGCAGGAGACCACCAGTAACAGACGGACCGTCTCCTGCATTGTACAGAGGACAAGGTGATCAGCTCTGTCAATTAACATCTTGAGTTCATGACACTAGCATCTGAGAGTGTATGTCCCAACAGCATGAGACCACACACACATTATATATACACATATATACAGCATTGAATCTGACTAGGGGTTGGGGTTCTCATTCACCCTGTGCCCCTTAAAATCCAGGGCCCATAATCAGTTGGCAGGAGGCTCGCATTTAGTCCTCTCAAAAAGCCTGTGTCCCGGCTAGGTCTGTCACACAGACCTTTACCTTTGCCGATACCACGTAAAGGTATGAGCTCTGCGGGGTGAATTGGAGCCAAAGGGCTGCTAGAAGTTGTGTAGTGGAGCAACCAATTGCAGTCTCCTCAAATTGTAGTCACAGATGTTTGATCTCAGGCAAGCCTAGGCCAGCTAGGCTCTCGTAGGTGCGTATAAGATGGAGCGTTGGACTCGGGGATGTTTACCATTCCATATAAATTAGTTGCGTATGCGTTGGAGTGTGGAGAGTTGCTCTGCAGAATATGGTGGAAATAGAGCGGAATAGGTATAGGACGTGCGGCATGGGGAACATTTTCAAGAGGCTGATTCTCTCTCCAACCCCCCTTCAGGATGTTTTTGTGGTTTGCAGTTGGAGTGATAGTTCCTTCATGTAGGGAAGATTATGGATCACGTCTAAGATTTCTTCTTCTCTAAATGGTTTGTTGAGTTCTGATAGTTGGCCAGTTGTAAGAGAGGGTAAACGTATAAGTATCTAAAAAGCTCTATATGAGCTCTATATATAGGCAAGTACGGAGATCCTCTCTTAATTTACGCAGAGCTGCTGTGTGGGAATCATCAGGATTTTATTAATCAGTTCCAATTGTCTAATTTGTTGTAGGAAGAAGTTAATTTGCTCCGACCGTTTGTGCTTCTCATGGGCACCCAGCTTAAGGAAGAGAATTCTAATATAGGCTGTTTGTGCATTCCAAAGGGTTGCTTCATTAGAGACAGTTCCTAGATTAAGAGCAAAGAATGATTCTAATTTCCTCTTGATCTGTTCCTGGTACTCTGGGTTAGAAAGAATGGCGGAGTTCATGTGCCAAGCAGATCTTCGGGGAGTCTTAGGAGCGAAATCAAGTGTGATGGTTACAGGCACATGGTCTGACCAAGTGATCAGTCCTATGATAGCCTGTGGGATGGACTGGAGAACAGTTTTATGTACCAGGAAGAGGTTAACCCTGGAATATGACTTTTGTGCTGCAGAATAGAATGTATAATCCCGCTCTGAGTCATGTAAGCAACGTTATGGGTTGTAAAGGTCCTGAGATAGAATCAGGGAGGAGAGGGGTGTGGCTCTTTTCCTGAGGGGACTGGAAGAATCCAGGGACGTATCGGGTACGTCATTGAAGTCCTCACATAAGATAATTTTTTCTTTAGGGAATGGTTGCAAGTTTGGCCATGACGGTTTTAAAGAAGTGTCTAGTGTTGGGGCATAGATGTTAGCTATCACTAGAGGGGAGTTATTGATAGAGGCAGATAGAATTGGATATCTACCCATCGGGTTGATTTCTAAGTGGTGAAGCTGGAATGCTACTGAACTACGAATAGCAATCTTCTGGTCTTTTTAGGCGCATTGGCCAAGAATTGATGGGAAAAAAGTTGGTGTTGGCAGGTGGGAGCTTTAGCAGGGATAAAATGTGTCTCTTGCACACATAATATGTCAGATTTGTGTGAGATTGCTTCCTTCCAGTCTAGAGTGACACTCCTACATATGGTGGAGGGAAGTGTGCAAGCATTCCTGGCGACTTTTTTTTTAACAATCATTTTTCTTTTATTTATAAATAAATCACAATTACATACAATAGAAGCTTAAGAATCTCCACAAAACTGCATATGTATAAAAAAAATTGGAAGACTCTTCGACAGGTTACGTACATATCGTAATATTGGGTTCGTATTCGTACTTATAAGACTAACATAACTTTATATCGACTGGTACCCCCCCTTACCCCCTTTCTCCCCAATTACTGTCTTGTGTCGCCACTTTATACCTCCCTAGGGAGGGTGTAGGTAGAGAGAAAAAAAAAAAAAAGTGTGCAAGCATTCCTGGCGACTCCAAGTAGCTGGTCTTTTATGTGATAATAATGGACACCGGCCAGGACATCCCTGGGAACTGTGTCAGGGAGATACGCTGGTTTCAGTATTCTGTGGGCGCAGTTCAGGAGATCTCTAGGTGATAGATCAGGCAGCAATTAGAATTGGAGCCGTTTCAGATATGGAATAAGCTCCAGGTTTTTGACCGTTTGAGGGATCCCCCGAAATTTTATATTATTACGGCAGGATCTATGCCCTAAATCTGCCACTTTTAGTTGGAGCTTGCGGATTATCTCAGCTTGTCCCTCATGCACATCAACCACCTCATTGTGAGCTGCCACCATGTCAGATATTTGTTGTTCCACCTGAAGCGAATTTGTCTCCAGAACAGCTACTCGATAAATGGTAAATAAAAAGGTAGATAAATGGTTAATTGAAGATCTAAGCTCAGTGTGAAGCCCCATCTGGAGGGAGAGCAGCATGGCTTTGGGATTGTCTCAGTAGCTGGGCATGAAAGCAGATAATGTGTCAGGGGAGTTCTCATGATCAGGGATTGCAGGAAGAGGGGCCCAGAATTGCTTTTTAGCGGAGGGCAGCTTAGTAGGGGAAAATGCTGGGGGATTCAGTAGCCCTCTTACCTCGCTCAGATGAGGGGGAGAAGGTGGTCTCCTGTGCTATTTCCTCCATGTCAGATCCAGAGTCCGCCAGAGGGTCACTGGAGAGAGGCTGTGGCGAGGGAGAGCGGCCGCTTCCTGCAGCCCCCTTTTTGGCTGGCTGTGTGCTGCGGCTTTATGAAATAGTCCGTTAGGTGGCGGGTAGCCATTGTCTGTGTATTCCTTTGGGTCATACTCCGCTGTTATCCAGGAGTCTTCCCCTCCCTAGCAGAGAGGAAATCGGTGGGCTGAAGTGCCGTGAGCCACGTCTGTCACCCTGTGAAGACGGTAGTCAAGCGGCCATGCTTCTCGGCAGCATTTGTATGTTTTTATTGTAATGCGTTTATTTTACCGGTTTTGTCCTGTTTTATGTAAGAAACAGGTTTTTCGAACACAATTCTATTTTTAGATATTTGAGAAATTCTTGCCACTTGGATCTCAGGTGCTGTGCTTCTCATTTACATTCAGCAGTGTTAGATACATACCTTTTTGTCTCTGCTTCCTGTAACAAAAAACTTGCTGTCTGGAGTCCAATCACATGACCAAATTATTCGACTATGTACAGATGTATCTTTGTTGGTGCTGGCTTGTAATATGAAATGTGGTTCAGCTTTAGGGAAAAAAAAAAAAAAAAAGCATATGAAATGTCAGAATCATCAAACAAGCAAATACAAATCTTCCACAAGTAAGCCAGCACAATGATACTAATGTAAGACTGGATTTTAATATTCTTTATTAAAATTGTATTTTAATATTCTTGCTCTTTTTTTTCCTCTTATGCGGCGTACACAGGCTCGGACTTTCCGACGGGATTCTCCGCCGGACCTAGTCCAGAGGACAACCCGCCGGACTTTCCAGCGGAGGTCCGCCGGACTTTCCGAGCGTGTGGACTTGCCAACACGCGCCCGGACTTTTCCGGCGGACAATCCGCGGGAAAAAAGTCTGCGGGACTTTTGAAATGAACGGACTTGCCGACACACGATCGGAAAGTCCGTTCATTTAGAACGTAACTGCAGGTAGATGGGACTAGCGAAAGCAGTGAATGCCGCTGCGCTAGCCCCGTCACCTGGCATGGATTTAAAGGGGAATCCCTACGCCGAAAAAACGAGACCCCCAGACGACGGCGGCGACGAAGAAGAAAACCAGGCTCCTCCGCTCATGAAAGAGCTAGGTAAAAGAGCAGAAGAGAGCGGAGGAGGCGAGAAGACCCCCCAAGACGTTAGAAGACCCCCGGAGCAGTGCAATAAAAAATTTATAAAATTGTGTTTTTTTTTTTTTTACACCTTAGGTGAATGGGTAGGGGTACATCGTACCCCATACTCACATAGGGGGGGGGGATCTGGGGGCCCCCTTATTAAAGGGAACTTCCGGATTCCGATAAGCCCCCCACCCATAGACCCCGACAACCAATGGCCAGGGTTGTCGGGAAGAGGCCCTTGTCCTCATCAACATGGGGACAAGGTGCTTTGGGGTGGGGGGGCCGCAGGGTCCCCCTTTCCCCAGGGCACCCTCCATGTTGAGGGCACACGGCCTGGTACCGCTCGGGGGGGGGGGGGGGCTCGCTCGTCCCCACCCCCTTTCCTGACCGGCCAGGCTGCGTGCTCGGATAAGGGTCTGAGACGGATCTAGGGGGGACCCCCACGCCGTTTTTTTCAGCGTAGGGATTCCCCTTTAAATCCATACCAGGTGACGGGGCTAGCGCGGCGGCATTCACTGCCTTCGCTAGTCCCGTCTACCTGCAGTCACGTTCTAAATGAACGGACTTTCCGATCGTGTGTCGGCAAGTCCGGTCATTTCAAAAGTCCCGTGGACTAGCACACAGACGGCGGGATTGTCTGCCAGACTCGCGAGTCCAGCGGACAATTTTAAGTCTGAACTTAAAACTTAGTCCGCCGGACTTTTGGGAGGAAAAAGTCCGCCGGCGCCCCCACACGGGCGGAATGTCCGGCGGACATTCCCGCGGGAAAGTCCGCTCGTGTGTACGCGGCCTTAGAAGTGATCACATTCCCTCTGTTCTCAGCTACATAAGAGCTGGGGGAGGAGAAGCAATAGTACACTGAGTTTTTCAGGGAATGGCTGTGCATGGGGTGTGTGTCAAGACAAGCCTGATCATTGGAGGAGAGCCGGCCGAGTTCCCAGCATGACTAGAGAACTGACCATGGTGTGTTCTCCTGCTTAGTGTGGTCAGTTTCTAATAGGAAAGCAGAGGGACTGGCAGGGACATCAGGGATTTCACACAAAGCAAGCAAAACAAAGAGAACAGGATACTTTTGAAAACAAGTACATGGTACAGCAGGCACATATCAGAAATATGAAATGGTGGGGTAACAAACGTTTTAAATTTCTGATGCTGCCTTCAGTTAGGGATAACAAAACCAGAGAAATTGTAAAGCATAAGAGGATTATTGCAAAGTTTTTGTACAACACCACAGTTTAAAAAAACTAAGTTTTAGTGAAGTTTTTATTAGGTGCTTCAATTAAACACAGCTCGAATTCTGTGGAATGTAGAGAATAAAAACTAAAAAATAGAACAGAATTTAAACTGAACTGCGAAATTTGCACATTTGAAATGCAAGAATGGAAGAGATGATGACTGATATACAAGAGAACTGCCATATGAATTCTGACAAAAGCAAGATCTGAAAAAAAAAAATTAGTAAAAAAACAAAACTTTCATAATTTTTTTCTTTAACCACTTCAGCCCCGGACCAATTTGCAGCCAAAGGACCAGCCCCCTTTTTGGGATTCGGCACTGCGTCGCTTTAACTGACAATTACGCGGTTGTGCGACGTGGCTCCCAAACAAAATTGGCATCCTTTTTTTCCCACAAATAGAGCTTTCTTTTGGTGGTATTTGATCACCTGCGGTTTTTATTTTTTGCGCTATAAAAAAAAACAAATTTTGATTTTTTTACTTTTTGCTATAATAAATATCCCCCAAAAATTTATAAAAAAACATTTTTTTTCCTTAGTTTAGGCCAATACGTATTCTTCTACATATTTTTGGTAAAAAAAAAAAAAAAAAACGCAATTAGCGATTATCGATTGGTTTGCGCAAAAGTTATAGCGTTTACAAAATAGGGGATAGTTTTATAGCCTTTTTATTAATATTTTTTTTTTACTAGCAATGGCGGCAATCAGCGATTTTTATTGTGACTGCGACATTATGGCAGACACATCGGACATTTTTGACACATTTTTGGGACCGTTGTCATTTATACAGCAATCAATGCTATTTAAATGCACTGATTCCTGTGTAAATGACACTGGCAGTGAAAGTTAACCACTAGGGGGCGGGGAGGGGTTAGGTCTGTGATGTGTGTGTTTTTTTTACAGTAGGGGGTGTGGCTTTACGTCTGACTTCACTGATCGGCTTTCCTGATGACAGGGAACAGCCGATCAGTGACAGGCAGTGTAGGAAGCGTGGGGAGAGGTTAGTTTACACAGACCTCTCCCCGTTCTTCAGCTCTGTGACCCAATCGCGGGACACCAGCTGCGATCGGGTCCGCTGGTCCCGCGGTCGTGGTCACGAAGCCCACGGCTGGGCAATTAAAGGGGACGTACCTGTACGTGCTTTTGCCCAGCCGTGTTATATTGCCGACGTAAATGTGCAGGAGGTGGTCGGGAAGCGGTTAAAGGGGTTGTAAAGGTAAAAAAAATTTCACCTTAATGCATTCTATGGGGGCGGGGCCGAGTGATACAGTGAGCGGCTATGGCCGCCGGCAGTATCGCGGGAGCGGGCCCACAAGCACTTCTCAACATGAATGTGAGAAGTCCTTGCGGGGGGAGCAGAGACAGCCGCCGAGGGACCCCAGAAGACCAGGCTTGGGGCCACTCTGTGAAAAAAGAGCTGCACAGTGGAGTTAAGTATAACATATTTGTTATTTAAAAAAAAAAAAAATACCTTTACAACCCCTTTAAGTCAATTGAGTGACACAGGAATTTTTAAATTAGACAATCGAGTTATACATCGATCAGTGACAGATGAACTTATTCAACTTCCTCCCATAGAGAGGATATTGCGCACACTACTACAGTGCAGCGGACAACCCCTAAAAAGCTGTCTGTTATCAGACTTAAGAATAGAAAAATGGATACATACAGTTAGAAAAAATATTTCAAACATAAAAGAAAAGAGCTAAATTAATAATTGCTTCCCTATCCAGAACCATCAATAGAAAGAAGGTATCTGTAGATTAAGCCTATTTATACCAGCGTACATTTATCAATGGTGTATTAATGGCCCTTTATTTACCCAGCACCATTTATTAACAGCACTGGATAAATAGCCATTGGATGGCCAATTCGCCGGGTGAACGATGTGTACCGAGCCATCATTAGACAGAGCCACTGTACCCAGCTAATTCAAGTGGATGTCCTACACATACTATCTGCAATACAGTCCCTTGTCTCTTAAAGTGGTAGTAAACGCTAATATTTTATTTTTACCAACAGGTAAGCTTATAATAAAGCTTACCTGTAGGTAAAAGGAATATCTCCTAAATATGCACCATTTAGGAGATATTCTAGCAAACAGCAGCCGGTGACGTTGCAGGCGCATGTGCTGTGAAGGAACAGCATATCCGTGCCGATGCATCAGAGCTGTGGGCCGCAGCCAAGACTCCTGCATGCATCTGCGAGAGTAAAGTCACCGTGGCTATGCCAATCAAGCAGACGCAGCCCACAAACCTGGGAAAGGAAGACCGGGTCAAGATGGAAGCATCTGCAGTGGCGACAGGGCAAAACTTGAGGGCTTCATTTTAAGCTAAGTCCATCATTGCATACTAGCACATTATGATATTAAGTTTTTTTTTTTTGGGGGGGGGGGGGGGGTTAACTACTGCTTACCTCCCTAATCCTGCACATCTGAACCTTACCCCTTAATTTCCATGATGCCACTGGCTGTGACCAGTACATTAACCTTTCACTGCTTCATTCCTCTGTGTATGACCTGCACATTAATGTATCTAGTGCACCATTCTCACGCTCTGTGTTTAACTTCCTCAGTACCAATAAATTCTTAATAAAGATTGTGGCAAAAAATGAGATCATCTCGGGGGGTGTCCAATTTTCCAAAAAAGGGTCATTTTGAGGTTTTTCATACCATTCTGGCATTTTCATTTTACGATAAAGTAAGATAAAACGTTTTTTTTTTTCCTTTTAATAGTAAAAAATAAAAAACCCAGTGGTTATTAAATACCTTTAAAAGAAAGCTCTGTCACAAAATGATAAAACAATTGGAGTGAAAGGAGAGAGGCGCTATTTTAGTAAATTGGTAAAGAGTGATAGTACAAAATAAGTATTTTAATTAAGTTCTCATCAATTTCACAGCCCCAAAAGAGGGTAAATGGAACAGTAACTCAGAGTAGAGACGAGATGACACTAAAGGTAAAAGGTACAGTCAGAGCCTAGAACACAGACAATATTTAGCGAGGATCTTTATAGAAATCCATGATGGGAAAGATTTTACCCCCTTCCTGACCAGAGCACTTTTTGCGATTCAGCACTTTTTGCGATGGATGAAGGTGAGGAACTGCTTCCAGAAATTTGTTTCCCAAAATCCCTTGCAATCTGGACACAAGCAGGGGGCGATCTGAATGTTTACTTGAGCGGTGCCCATTCTCGCTACTACAGTTTACGGTTCCTTGTGTTTTCCTGTGTTCCCCAATTAACGTTAAAGAAAGTAGTATTGTGAATATGGTCAAAGTATGAGTGCGTACACCAGCTGCTGATATCTTTGTGGTTTTTTTTATACACTGAAGATATTGCATTCTTATGTTCAAAGGAAAGGAAGGGAAGGGTGATAGACATGTTTAGGTAGCTTTAGCAGAATTCAAGTATTGCAGTTCAAAAACTGACACACAGAAAATACTGACGGTTCTTGAAAACCCACATACTGCAGTTTGAAGCAACCAAGGACTGTACAGAAATAAAAGGATACCGCAATTAAAGCAGAAGTTATTACTGCTGAGCTGCTACTTGAATTCTATTACACTAAACTGTTAGATTAAAATATATAGTGTTTAGGTCTCAGCATTCCTGAATCATGACTTTTTTTTCTTGGACTAGTGTTTCACAAATCTAAAAAGTATCAATTATGATTACTGTAAAGCTACAGTATATTCCTGTTAAAATAACCTGCAATACTGCATTATAAGACACCACTTGCTTTATCAAAGAGGGTTTTAAAGCTGTAGTGTACCTATAAAAAAAAAAAAAAAAATCTGCATAGGTTTATTAGGCTAACTTACTATAACAAAGTATGTTTCATGTTGTGTGGGTAGCTGGATCCTGGAGAAAAATTCACTGCATGGATGTTCTTTTCTCTGTGAACTTTCAATGCTGCAAGGGTTAATAGCTTCAGTACTTCTGTGAAGCTGCTGTGAAAAAGTTCCCAACGCAGACCCACCCCCCTCCACTCTCCTCCTCCATTGAAAAGGGTTATTTGGTTACCTGTAACATGATCTGTGAGTGGGGAGGGGGGAGAGAATCTTCTGACTCAGTTCACATTGGAGCAATATGGCATGCGATTTGACATGTCAAATCGCATGCCAAAAACGTCCGAAACTGCCAGCAATGGCACCGTCCGAATCGGTGCCGCTCTGCACCGATTCCCAACAAGTAGTTTCTGAACTACCTTTGGCGACTTCAGTGTGCAATTTCCATAGACATCTGTACAGCAACCCGCACAGATGTCTCTGAAATCGCCCCCAAAGTCGGGACTGACATGCTGGTGCGAGTTCAGCCGAATTCGCACAATTTCATTCCCACTGTCAGTGTGAACCTGGGCTTAAAGATCCTCTGGGTCTTGTATGTACCGGTTATGTTCAAAAAGCAATAAATAAAATTTTTCAAAAAAAAGATCATGTTATAGGCAGTGAAAGCAAGGAAAGAATATTTCTCAATTGCCTACACAACAGGGGAAATACTTCTTAGGCTGGCTTCACACTGGGGCGGTGCGGGGCGGCGACGGTAAAGCAGCGCTATATTTAGCGCTGCTTTACCATCGTTTTACCCGCGGTATGCGGCCGCTAGCGGGGTGGTTTTAACCCCCGCTAGCGGCCGCAAAAGGGTTAAAAACCTCCGCAAAGCGCCGCTGCAGCGGCGGTTTGCGGGCGGTATCCCCGCGGTTTCCCATTGATTTCAATGGGAAGGAGCGGTATAGGAGCGGTGAATACACCGCTCCTTCACCGCTCCAAAGATGCAGCTAGCAGGACTTTTGTTGCGGTCCTGCTAGCGCACCGCTCCAGTGTGAAAGCCCGCCGGCTTTCACACTGGAGTGAATGGGGCCGGTTTTTTCAGGCGGTATACAGGCGCTATTTTTAGCGCCGTACCGCCTGAAAACCGCCCCAGTGTGAAAGGGGCCTTAAAGTAATGTTAAAAACATTAAAGCAGCCTTTTTGCATCTTTGCAAAATGCCTAAAAATTGTCCAAAAATTGTATACAAGCCAAAGGGTGGATCAAGCCAGCCATCCTCAAAACCACTGACGTCTTTGGTATAAGGATAAGGAGGACGTCGGGCACCTATGGAGCATGCTTGTTTGATCCTCCCCTGCCCCCCTCCCTATCATTCTTTGGGGGTCACATTGGCTGAACCTGAGGGAGAAGAGAAACACTGTATACTAGTCAGCACCAGTGTCCAAAGGTATATTTAATAATATAAGAATAAATCATCTCTAATGCTGGCTGTCCTAAGTGTGTGGATGTTGCTGCGTTATGTAAAACTTAGGTTTGTTTTTGACATTTTAGAATGGAGTGCCTCAAGATTGTGGACAACTGCAAAGGGCGCCTTGACTGAAAAAAGGTAGAGAGAAACTGCATTAAAGGTTAATTTTTGTTTTGTTTTGCAAAGAGCAGCCCTCTTTTTGGGTCCCCTGCTGGCGATTCTGGCTCCTCCTCTTCAGCCAGTGCCTCCAATAGCAAGCCACTTGCTCTGGGGCACTGGTCCATACGTCCATAAGACACACAGAGCCGTGCCTCGGCCCTGCCCCAGCTCTTCTCATTGGCTGTAATTTACAATAGCTGGAGCCAATGCTTCCTGCTGCTCTCTCAACCAAATGTGGAATGAGAGACCCAGGAGAAGCTCAGCTCTCGTGAACATCGTTGAATCGAGAGGGCGCTTAGGTGAGTATTAGGGGGGCTGCTGCAAGGTTATTTACCTTCATGCATAAAACCACTTTAAGGGGCGATTCACACTAGATGTTTTCATGTGCCTTTTTAAAACTGCATCCAAACTGCATGCCATGAATTCAAATGGCCCTAGTTTACTTTCAGTGCCTTCAACACAAGTACAACCTGCTGTATTTTTTTTCCATCTGGATCAAAACAGACACTGAACTGCATTGGAATGTACACTGTCCTAATGAAAATAAAAAAAATTCAAGCATCAAAAAAAAAAAAAAAAAACACACTGGACTGCCTTGAAAACCTGTGTAAATGCATATGCAAAAACACATCTGGATCACTGAAATTGTGATTTGAACATATTCACCAGCACACCAAGGATCCTAAAATATCGTCCATGCCTGACTAAGGGGTCCCGCAGGGCACTAAAACATTGCGCGTGCTCTTGTGATGCGATCTTTCTGCAATAAAAACCTTTGGATGATATTTGAGGATCCTTGTTGTGCTGGCGAATATGTGCATTTACCTGTGATGTTTTCAGTATCCAGCTGGTAGTTACTAAAGCACCCACCATCGATGAGCCTTGTTTCCAGGAATGTGTGCAAAGGGAATAGAGACATTACTGGTAAGTTAGGTCACTAAAGCTATAGAGATTTGAAATTTTTATGACTAAACTTTAGACAATAGTAATAGTTAAAATTTGTTAAAATTGCTTCCCCGCGCCATACTTTTTTCACAAGAAAAAAATAGCCCATCAACTAAGCAGGTTAAAGGCAGTATTACACAGACACTCACCAAGGGAGTATCTTCTGTATAATTGCTGTCTGGGGTAAAAATTTGACAGCTGCGGGCACCCTGGTCTTTACTCTCTGCAAATGAATCTGAAGTGTAGGTCAAGCCAAAAGCATTTCCATGTACAGGTTATATTTAAACACATCTTCTCTTGGCCCCTGACAAGGTCCTCTGTGATGAAACATGTTGGGCAGAGCCCAAGTTGATGCTTAAGAACAGATATTGAGCTTGTTTCACTTACGGTCTTGTGAGTACCCTCTATACACCAGTGTTTCTCAACCTGGGGGTCGAATGAGATTTTGCCAGGGATCACGGAATCCTTGGCTGTTCCTGAAGCCCGCACCGCTCTCCCAGCCATTTTGGGGCAGCCCAGCAGGGCTGTCCCTGGACCCTGTGGCCACCCAGCAGTGCCGTCTCAGGTGCCTGTTCCAGCCCAGCTGGGCTATTCCTGGAGCCCGCGACTGCCCACTCAGCCTCTTTGCAGCCGCCCATTCAGTTCACGGCATGGCTGGGGGGGCAGAGACTAGAGGCCAACTGAATGGTGAGGAAGGTTAAGTTGGAGGGGCTGGAGGAGACCCTATGTCCTTATTTCGGCATAGGTGTTACTGCTACGAGACACCACAAAGTTGGAGACGCAGTGAATATGGAAACAGTGAGTTACAATACCTATCCTTGATCAAGAGCACCTAAGTTGGCTGATCAGAACTCCCCCCCCCAGGACTGCCACTGATCCCACCCCCCGCCAGCACTGCCACTCATCCTATTCCCTCCACCAAGGAGTAAGAGAAGGAATACAAATAGAGAATACATGGAAGGGAGAGGAAAAGAGGGTGAGGAACAAATAAAAAAGGGAGAAAAAGTATAAGAGAACAAGAAAGAATAAGAGATCAAGAAAGATGGCTAGAGAGGGGGATAGGGAAAAAAAAAACAAGAAATTAGGATAGAGAGAGATAAAAGGGAAAAAAAAAAGAACAAAGAGTGGTACATCCTCAAATGTACCATAAGGGGGTTTTAATACTGTACGAGTGGAAGGGACTCAGAGAGCGCTAAATGTCGGTGGGTTAGGGGTGCAAATTACTTGTCTTGCCTTGGGTGCTGACAACCCACGCTATGAAAATATTTTTACTGTTAAGGGTACCCACAACTTGGGAAATTTTTATCAAGGGGTCACAGCATTATAAAGGTTAAGAACCACTGCTCTATACTGAATCAATGCAGTGGTTTTATACAGTGCTTCACTATGTGGTCTGCATCGTTTCTCCCCTGATGTCTCCTGCTGCTCTCCTTTCATTGCTAAGTTAATTGCGATCTGGGTTGTGATCTGTACCAAGTTAGCCATCTCCATCCTGTGGAAGCTTTCAGTACATGTAAGCGTGCATGACCTTGGTTAGTGGAGGTCATATATTTCTGGTAAGAGGCTCTCGTCTCTTGGTGGTGGAAGACTGGAGCTGGCACGTTTGGAGTATTGACCTGCACATGTAATTTTTCACCGGACACAGCTTTATTAGAGTTTTGATTTGCATGATTGCATATTTATTTTACTATCTTTTGCATTATTCACCGACACTTATTTGAGAGCACAAGTTGTTTGCTTTGGGTTGGATATCTAAAGGGGAAGCACAACACCGATTTTTTTCCAACAGATTAATTACCTTGTATTGAGGTAAAAGTTAGTGCAGGTCTCCTTACTTACTACTTTTATTTAAGGTTTGATTTAATTTCACTGAGCGCAGAGTTTCACAATATTTATTTAATTAATGGCACACTGTGTACATACTTTCCATATAGGCGTGAAGAAGGTGTGGTGTTCTATATAATTATGTGTGTGTGTATATTATATATATATATATATATATATATATATATATATATATATATATATATATATATATATATATATATATATATACACACACACACACACACACACACACACACACACGTGCAAAGGAAGGTGGTATCAACAAATGGCAAATTACACTCAGGTTTTGGTCAGTCACAGCCCACATTGAGAAAGGCTGTGACTCGTCGAAACATTACTGCAATAAAGCTATTATACTGTTATCCTTGTTCATCTGTGAAAACCATTTGACTTTCCCCTTATTCCTGTTGATATTTCTATAGTTGTGATGAGATTTCCTTTTTGTGGGCATCAGTGATGACAGAAACAATGAATGCAGACACAATGATCATGGGTTATTATACAAGAGAGATCAATGAGCATTACCACTGTACCTACAAAAACATAAAAAGGAAACACAAACTATAATTAATAAAGTGGAGTATCTTGGCCACTATATTGGGAATCAGGATTTCTTTCTGTGTTGCAACATCTACTGACCACGCATGCATACCGCATGCATCCTGATTCATGGAATACAGCAGGAAACAGTCCACTCTTGTGCCACTGGAGAAAAAAGTGTGCCTGTACCACCACATAAGATGTGCATAGGTCCGTAAAGCTCTATACCCCTTTCCTAACGAAACAAACCTTTAGGCCCCTTTCACACTGGGGCGGTGACGGTAAAGCAGCGCTATAATTAGCGCTGCTTTACCGTCGTTTTAACCGCGGTTTTCGGACGCTCGCGGTGCGGTTTTACCCCCCACGAGCGGCCGAAAAAGGGTTAAACACCCCCCGCAGAGCGCCGCCGTAGCAGCGCTTTGCGGCGGTATTGCCGCGGTTTCACCGCGGTGTCCCATTCTAATCAATGGGAAGGAGCGGTATAGGAGCGGTGAACACACCGCTCCTATCCCGCTCCAAAGATGCTGCTAGCAGGACTTTTTTTGTCATCCTGCTAGCGCACCGCTCCAGTGTGAAAGCCCGCCGGCTTTCACACTGGAGTTAAAGGGGCCGGATTTTTTCATGCGGTGAACAGGCGCTATTTTTAGCGCTGCACCGCATGAAAAACGCCCCGGTGTGAAAGGGGCCTTACTGTTGTGACAGGACGAGACGCTGTCACTGTGAAAGTGGTATTTAAAGTGTGCACATTGGCTCAGTGCAGGACTACAGAGCATAGAGGTGGAGTGGAGAAAACTGCTTTTGCTGTTTTCTCAAGGTTTTGGTACTCCTGGTGGGGCTCTGTAGTTTGGAGATTCCATAGCGTCTTGGGTGGGACAGAATCTCTAACCCTGTGTCCAGGTTTTGTGGAGGGACAGCAGGCGGTGTGCTTAGGTGCACACAGCCCTTATAATAGAGGTGTAGGAATACCTCAGGGTTCCCAGTTGGAGACTGCTCCACCTGACAGGAGGTCTGTGCATGGGAGTCAGGGGGACTGTAATTCTCGCCAGGAGTCAGAGAGGCTGCAGGTGGCATGTGTGTGTCTGCAAGAGACAGGTAAGGGCAAAAGACTAAGGCCAGAGTGAAGCTGTTGGTTTTGAAGAACCTATGGTCTGGGGGACCAGCATAAAGAGCAGAGGTACTGCAAATAAAACTGAGTGAGAGATTAAGAGCCAGGTGAGCTAGCATTTTCTCCAGTCAATATATTTTTGTATTGACTGGAGAAGAACTCTGTGTGGGAAACCTCTACAATGTTATGGACTTTCCTTTTTGCCTTTTAATAAAAATTGGCTGCCATGCCCTAAAACTGACTGACGTGAATCACTTAAAAACGCATCTACAACTAGAGCCAATGGTTCCCCGTGTTACACTGTATTATCAAGAAGTAAGAGGATTTAATGGAAGCTTCTTGCAATTCCCTGAAAAACAGAATTACACGCCCAATAAATGGAAGATCAGTTCAGGGTAGAGGGGTGGGGTAGAAGCAGTGTTAGGGGAGAGTAACCAGGAGTGTGAGACTATCCAGTCCTCTGAATGATGGTTGTGGTAGTCGTACTAGAGGTTGAAAAGGCACTGGTCAACATAATCTAGGGTTTACAGGTTCTGTAAATTTGGTCATAGATCCCTAAAATTTTGCCACCAATGTTTACATTAATCAGGGTCCAATGCAGTATGGTTGGAGAGTTCCAGATAGCCATGCTTTTGGCTATGGTATGAGTGTGAACTGGTGATTAGTAATATACGAGTTTGAACAGTTGCCTTGTAGCGGTTTTTGGAAAGCAAATTTTTTCAGAATGCCATAGCAGTTGGTAGACCTGTGTATACAGAACCTGTACAAGTGGACGATGGGTAGTAAAATGTGTCTGGTTCTAGGCAGCCAAGCAAGCAATTTGGGGAGTGACTGGGAACTACGTGGGAAATGTAGCAAGTACCAGTGAATCAGTACTTTACAATTGATTTCTACAGCTGAGGTGTTATGAGAACAAGTCTTGGCTGTGTTTCATATCTGAGACCATTCAACATGTCCCAATTCGGTCCCAAGGTCCATTTCCCACCTCTTCACATAGTTTCGGGGACTTTATTCAGTAGCATATTGTAAAGTAATGAGATCAGTTCTGGGCAGTGTGGATCTCTGCATTTAGCTTAAAACAGCACGAGTGACGACCCATCACTTGGAAGATAAACAACGGAGAAGACGTAGCATCTGAAGAAATTTGGTCAGTTCGCAGGATGTAGATATTCTGTTTCAATGTTTGGTTTTATAAAAAAAATAAAAAATTTGAGCTGGAAAAATCATTTCAAAGTCCAAGTGATTGCTTTTGTCCTTAACCACTTTAGCCCCGGAAGGATTTACCCCCTTCCTGACCAGAGCATTTTTTGTGATTCAGCACTGCATCGCTTTATCTGACAATTGCGCGGTCGTGCACCCTTTTTCCCCACAAATAGAGCTTTCTTTTGGTGGTATTTGATCACCTCTGCGGTTTTAATTTTTTGCGCTATAAACAAAAAAAGACCAACAATTTAAAAAGAAAAAAAAAAAAGCTATATTTTTTACTTTTTGCTATAATAAATATCCCTAAAAAATATAAAAAAAAAAAACAAATGTATTCCACAGTTTAAGCTGATATGTATTCTTCTACATAGTTTTGGTTAAAAAAAATAAAATAAATCGCAATAAGTGTATATTGATTGGTTTGTGCAAAAGTTATAGCGTCTACAAAATAGGGGATAGATTTATAGCATTTTTATTATTAATTCTTTTTTACTAGTAATGGAGGTGATCTGCGTTTTTTTATTGGGACTGTGACATTATGGCGGACAGATTGGAAACTTTTGACACCATTTTGGGACCATTGTCATTTATACAGCGACCAGAGCTACAAATAGCCACCGATTACTGATCAAGGGGTTAAGTGAGTTTCCTATATGTGTTCCAACTGTAGGGGGATGGGCTCACTACAACGCCATTTTGCCAATGTAGATCGGCGTGCGGCGGTCGACAAGTGGTTAAAATACTACTACTATGCGCTTCCTGTTGGTTGGATATTATATGACTATTCACTAAATTTTCCCAGCATCCTCCCAACTATGGCCAGCCTAACAATTCTGCCCTATGGCCCAGTAACTTTCAATTAAACTGGTATTATACCAATTTCTGAGAACCATATTGGGGGCGGGGAATCAATGTGTTCACACATGCATACTGAAACAAAGCCTATACTGAAAGACATATAGGGGCTAAGACTGCTTTCCTTCACCAGATGTTAGTTGACTCTTTTGGTGACCCCCTATTTTATTACTGGTTTTCTATAGTCAGCTTAAAAAATATTCACATCTCCTTTCATACAAATTACAACCTTCCTATAAGGCTGCATTCAAACCTGAGCGTTTCAAAGTCACGCGTTTTTTCCATGATTTTTACGGCGATTTTGTACAGGTCCCCAATGTAAAAAGCAGAAAAACGCCTGTAATCTGCCCCAAAGAAGCTCATGTTCTTTTTTGAGCTTAGGGCGTTTTTTGGGCGTTTTGCTTCAGGTGACAAAACGCTCAGATGTGAACAGGTACAATTGACCTTAGACCATCCAGAGTAGGAATCAATCACTACTCTCTGAATGTGGTATTTGAGACATCTTTCTATCCATTTACAGGCTACATTTTCTAAAACTTTAAGCCTTAATTTACACAGCGGCCTGTGGGGAAATGTGCCACACGCTTTTGCAAAGACCAAGTATTCTATATCCACAGCAACTCCTTTGTTTTAGTTTTTGATACTTCCTCATAAAAAAGAAACAGGTTTTTGACATTTTTAGTCATTTGTGAATCCATGCCGACTAAAAACACACGCAGCCACCTATAGGAGCCGGTTTACAACCACTAATGACCATTCAGCATTTTTGACACATCCACAAAGTTGCTTCAGACATTTTTGTAAAGACCCACCTCTTACCCCAGTTGAATGCTCCCAGAGGAAGCAGTGATTGATGGTGTTCAAGTTTTCAGATTACCCTTGCTTTTTTCAGGGGCTACAAAAGAGCATGGAGGTTTTTGTCTGGTCCACATACAAGCAATGGATGCTTAGATCATCTAAGGGTATATTGCCAAAGCAATGAATGGAACATTCACCAAATATTTACTACAGGTACATGTGCTTGTAATTACACACATCAGTGGGTGTGCTGGTGAATGACACCCTAACGCAACATTGGAATGCACCAATTACTGAAACTTGCCACAGATTAGATTCTTAGTTTGCTTTTATGTGAATGGGCTGCCTTCCTCACTTTCTAAATATGTCCCTAAGTGTGTATATTTTATGAAATAACCGTTTTTAGGTGGAGTGGGAACGGTTGTTCATAGAGTACTCGCACGTTCAACTGCCATATTTTTCACAGCTTTACGCATTTTAAAGACTTTCATTTCTAAATGTAATCTAGATTTGAGTTACACCAAACCTAACAAAAGGTCTCTACAGCACTTCAGATATGACCCAGAGAGCGAGAACTGTTCCTAAGCAACACGACAAAAAATATGACCTGGAAGACAAATCACCCTTTAATGTTAAAAAAAAAATATATATCAGATTCTCTTCTTCATTTGTTCGGTGAAGGACTGGCTGCAGTGATCAATACCTACTTCTCCAACTTCTAACACTTGAAAAAAAATTAAACCCACATGTTTTCTATCATAATGCAAAACCCACCAAAAAACTGATTATCAGCTTCTGTGAACATCTCAAACATTAGCATTTTTTTAAATGTTTATTTGTTCATGGTTAAGTATATTTCAATAAAATCACATCTTAGGAGTTCTCTATATTAAAAAAAAAAAAATTCTATTTATGTAACTGTCAAAAGACAACACAGTTAATAAATATGTGTACATCAGAAATTTTAACGATTTACCTTATTTTTCTGGCGAGACATCCAATTAACAGAGAGCATACAAGCACACATCTGCTACTCACCTGACTGCATTGGAATTCCCTCCTGCTTCCTCCACAGGGACCAGGTTCTATCTCTGGAAACTGCTAATAGGAATTTGTCATCAGGAGAAAATGCCATCTGAGTAACAGTCAGGTTGTGAAACGACAAGCTCTGTATCTGTTTCCAGCTTGTGGTACTCCACAAAATAATTGCTGCGTGTTCTCTTTTGGAAGCCTAAACAGGGGGGGGAAAAAATTGCAAATTGGGTCAACCAATAACAAACCTGACACAAAGATACAGCAAGGTTTTTTTACCAAACATATGCGCTAAAAACATGATGAAAGATACTGTATTTTCAATATAGAGATTCCAGCTGCACCATACTGAGCGTGTATACCCAGAGGGGGTTAACCATATATACATTTTTTTTCCAACACTATTACCTTACAAGCAGAGGCAACAATTGTTCCAGCACTGTTGCAAGCCACAGAGAAGATTTCATATCCATGCCCATACCTAAAAATAAAACAGTGGAGGTAAATAAATGAAAGATTAAAAAACATTTACTTTAGACTTTGCCACTTGAAAAAAAAAAAAAAAAAAGCACAAAATGAATGGCATTCATGACCATCAGCACCTCATGCCCCGTTTTATTAACCACTTGCCGACCGGCTCATGCCGATATACGTTGGCAAGGTGGCACGGGTGCACAAAACGTTGTACCGTATGTCACTCTGTCATCGGTGGCTAGCGGGCACGGAAGCGTGCCTGCTAACTCGATGTCCACCGGTGGCCCAAGATTGTGACACGGAGCGGCTGAACAGGAAGATGCAAACAAGCATTTCCCTGTTCTGCCTAGCAATATGACAGGGAACTACTGCTACCAGTGATCGGGAGAAGTGATCTCAGCCATGTTCTAGTGAGCCCATTGGCCTACAGTTAGAACACGCTGAGGGAACACACTTAACTCCTTGATCGCCTGCTAGAATTTAACCCCTTCCCTGCCAGTGACGTTTACACAGTAATCAGTGCATTTTTATGGTCCCAAAATAATGTCAAAAGTGCCTGATCTGTCCGCCGCAACGTCGCAGTCACGATAAAAATTGCAGACTGCCGCCATTACTAATAAAAACAAATTAATAATAAATATGCCATAAATCAATCCCTTATTTTGTAGACGCAATAACTTTTGCGCAAACCGAACAATATACGCTTATTAGAATTTTTTTTTTTACCAAAAATATGTAGAAGAATACATATTGGCCTAAACTGAGGAAGACAATTTTTTTTGGGGGGGGGGGGGGGGGGATATTTATTATAGCAAAAAGTAAAAAAATATTGCTTTTTTTTGTTTATAGCGGAAAAAAAAACAAAAAAAAAAAAAAAAAAAAAAGAGGTGATCAAATACCACCAAAAGAAAGCTCTATTTGTGGTAAAAAAAAAAAAAAAAAAAAAACGTCAATTTTGTTTAGGTACAACATTGCATGACCGCACGATTGTCAGTTAAAGCGATGCAGGGTCGTATCGCAAAAAAGGGCTTGGTCAGGAAGGGGGTGAATCTTTCCAGGGCTGAAGTCGTTAGGTAGCGATTACTACCATGGCTTGTACCTTGGTTAGCAGTGTTCCCAGGTCTAGCATTGCCCTCTCCTGCAGCCTGCTCATGAGCCACAGGAAACACCAGTGCGGCTTTAAATATCCCGCTACTTTAGTATGATTTCAAAGCTACACATCAGTGCGATTTGCACTGCTGATTTCATAGCGGCTTGTGACTTCATACAACAGAAATCTATGCAAGTTGCAATGAAATCAGCAAAAAGTATTTCAGGAACCTTTTTTTAAAGTCACTGCAACATGAGTCATGGCAATTTGAACAGGTTCATTACCGACAATTCTGTGCAACTTGTCATGCGCTTTGGAACGGTCACATTTCACTGGTGTGAACTGGGGCTTAGGCGCGGGTACAGTGCTCACATCTCCAACAGCATTTGGTATTCCTTTGGGTATGGTCAGCTTTACAAGAGACAGCCTTAACCACTTCACCCCCCCCCCCCTTTGCCCCCTTAATGACCAGGCCATTTTTTGCTATACAGCACTGTGTCGATTTAACTGACAATTGCGCGGTCATGCGACGTTGTACCCAAATAAAATTGACATCCATTTTTTTCCACAAATAAAGCGTTATTTTGGAAATATTTGCTCATCTCTGCGTTTTTTTTTTTTTTTTTTGCGCTATAAACAAAAAAAAAAAACAATTTTCAAAAAAAATAAAAAATATGTCTTAAAATTTTGCTATAATAAATATCCCAAAAATATATAAAAAAAAAAAAACAACAAAATGTCTTCATCAGTTTGGGCCAATATGTATTCTACATCTTTTTGGTACAAAAAAATCCCAATAAGGCTATATTGATTGGTTTGTGCAAAAGTTATAGCGTCTATAAAATAGGGGATAGATTTATGGCACGGGGGTGATCTGCAATTTTTAGTGGGACTGCAATATTGCGGCGGACAGATCGGACACTTTTGACACATTTTTGGGACCATTGACATCTATACATCGATCGGTGCTATAAAAATGCAATGATTACTGTGTAAATGTCACTGGCAGGGAAGGGGTTAACACTAGCGTGTGATCAAGGGGTTAAATGTGTTCCCTAGTTAGTGTTTCTAACTGTGGGGGAATGGGACTGACTGGGTGAGGAGACATATCGCTGGTCACAATTACTGCAAACAGCAGATCTGTCTCTACTTCCCTGTCAGAACAAAGATTTGTGCATTTACACAAACAAATCCCCGTTCTGGGGATCGTGCCGGCCGGCCAGCGACGTGCATGGGTTCCCCCCCAGCATGCAGTGGGCGCACGCCTACTATGGCTCTTAAAAAGGAGTCGCTGTACATATACGCAGATTTGTGCAGGAGAGCCAACCTGCCGCCGTATATGTACAGGAGCTGGTCGGTAAGTGGTTAACTACAACACTTCTCTAATGCCACGTACACACGATCGGAATTTTGTCCAGCAAAAGACTGATGAGAGCTTTTCATTGTAAAATGCGATTGTGTGTAGGCTCCATCAGACTTTTGTTGGCGGAATTTCGGCCAGCAAAAGATTGAGAGCATGTTCTCAATTTTTTCGGTCGGAAAAAGTTCCGATCAGAAATTGTGAACGTCTGTACAAATTCCGACGCGCAAAAATGCTCGGAAACATTTCGACGCATGCGTGGAAGCATTGAACCTCATTTTCTCTGCTCGTCGTAGTGTTGTACGTGACTATCCAAGATTTTTCTGACGTGGCATAAGAGCTAAAACTACTTGCTTGTCAACTAAGGGTTACAGCTAACTCTTGTACTGCAAAGAACAGGCATTTCACATTACATAAGGGATACAAGCATGAATCAGATATTTACTTGTAAACTGTCATAACAATCAGAATCATAAGTATGCCTGCCATGTTTTTCCAAAGATTTTAGTTTTGAACTGCTAAAGCTGAATTTTCAGAATTGATCAGATTTTTTTTTTTTAAAGAAATGTTATTAATTATTCTGTGCAACAGGCAATTGCAATTTTAAAAAGTATTTGCTACTGATGAAACTGTTAATCATCATCCCAAAACTGTACATGGCACATATATAAGTCATTAAAGCTGATTTCCAACTAAATGGAATGATCAATCAGCGCCTTGAGGCGATTCGGTTCGCATTGTAGCGCTATACAAATTATTCATTCATTCATTCATTCAGCATAGATCATAACTCTGTACCATGTTGCTCAGTTGTCTGCATATACCTTGATATTCTGGGTTTAGTTGTGGCTTTTTATCTTGTGACACTCTGTAAATCCTGCTGATTTCCCTTTCCACAGTCACTTCCTGCAGCAGCTAGAGTCTAACGCTCCCCTTTGTAGCCTTTCAGACTCTGATGGTGGGTGGAATTGAATACATCCTAATTTGCATTCAATCCCACCCAGTCACACCTACAGGAAGAGTCCAAATCTCCCAAGTCCTACCTCACAGATGATAGCATTATTCAAAAAAAGAACACCTTCATACACAACCTGTTCTAAAAGCTGGCTGTGCTGCTTCTGGGCAGGAGTGAATGCATTACAATCTGAATTCAATCCTACCCAATTATATATGCTGACCAGTATGAACAGAGAGAGTCCCACCCCTCAGATCCTGCCCTCCCAGAGCCCTGCTCTCTGTAAAGCAATTAATTTACATATGAAGAAAACATCTTCATAATAACCTCCCATAGCCCTTCCTTTGTAGTCTTGCAGTAAGCCATTATAATTTGGCATGCCAGGAATGACACAGGAGGTATGACACATTTACACATTTTACCACCCACATGAAGGCCCAGAAACACCCACAGTAACCATAGAACCCACTCACATTAACTCCCCAAACTGGTACAAGTGACTCCCATAGCCCACCTTGAAGCTACAGAGACTCAAAGGACCTGGAAAATCTCATCTGTAAAATCTTGCAAGACCTCTGGGGAAAGACATTTTTCCCCCACAGCTGATGTGCACTACCACATGTTCTAGGAGCCAAACCCAGAATTGCAGGAAGTAGAAGGGAGACGGATTCATCCGCCCTCCGGAAAATGGCCACCGTAAGACCCCTTTCACACTGAGGCATTTTTCAGGTGCTTTTGGGCTAAATAGTGCCTGTAAAGAACCTGAAAAACAGCCCCCCTGCAGCCTCAGTGTGAATGCCGGAGGGCTGCGATCAGCAGACCATAGGTGCAATGCCTGGATCCTTTGTCACTTCCGTCCATAGCTCTTAAAGGGCCATTTTTTTTTATTGCATTTTAGTGTAAATATGATATTTAAGAGGTTCTGTCATGCTTTTTTTCTACTACAAGGGATGTTTACATTACTTGCAATAAGAATAAAAGTGACACAATTTTTTTTTTTTTTTTAAAGAACAGTGTAAAAATAAAAAATAAATATATATTTTTTTCAATCGCGCCCCGTTCTGCCGAGCTCACGTGCAGGAGTGAACACATACGTGACTACCGCCTGCATATGAAAACGGTGTTCAAACCACACATGTGAGGTATCGTTGCGATCGGTAGAGCATGAGCAATAATTTTAGCCCTCGACCGCCTCTGTAACTCAAAACATGCAACCTGTAGAATTTTTTAAAACGTCTCCTATAGAGATTTTTAAGGGTAAAAGTATGTCGCCATTCCACGAGCGGGCGCAATTTTGAAGAGTGACATGTTGGGTATCAATTTACTCAGCATAACATTATCTTTCACAATATAAAAAAAATGGGCTAACTTAACTGTTGTCTTATTTTTTTAATTCCAAAAAGTGTATTTTTTCCAAAAAAAGTGCGCTTGTATGGTGTGACAGAATATATTGCAACACCCGCCATTTTATTCTCTAGGGTGTTAGAAAATAATTTATAATGTTTGGGTGTTCCAAGTAATTGTCTAGCAAAATAAAATGTTTTTAACTTGTAAACAACAAATCTCAAAAGGAGGCTTGGTCCTTAAGTGGTTAATTATACAAAGCAAACAGCAACAATGCTTTACAGTCAATCATATATCAGCATTTAGCTACTGTATGTTATTAGGTAAAGGCCTATATTGTCTAGCTGTAAACAAAACATCCACGATGACATACACTAGATTAGCTTTACTAACTTGTATTAAAGAAACTTTGATTAGATAAAACAATTAGGGCAAAATAAAATTATTTAAGGTGCGATTTGTGAGATCAATAAAAACCAAACAGCTGAGAAGTAAGGGTTAAATGAAAGTCACCTTATTAAATGTCAAGCACGATGCATAGCAAATAAATCAGTATCCCTTGCTTATAAATTATCACAAAAAATAATAATAAGTAAATCGGGTGTCGCAAAACAAATACATTTAGGATGGAAAAAGGTAGTAGCACAAATATGCTGGAAAAAGTTGCAAGTGTGTAAAGTCTCAAGTAAGACAGAAAGAGAACTTACAATTTTTGAACTTCAGGCCACAGTGTGTTCTGTAACAAATGATCTTCAGTTGGAGGTTCTACAAATAAAAAGAAGACTTACAATGCAAACTATCCAGCAATGCATAGTACATTTCTAATTATTCACAGTAATAAAGACAGAAGACTACTCAGGCTTCCCGTTCCTTCACTAAATTGGTTTTGTATAGCTTAGATGTATGTGTTGGCTCATCAGCCTGCTGAAAGGAGAAATTTGCACTAATCAAGCACTGACCATAGCATACAGTTTCACGCTGTAAAATATAGTTCTATCCTTCCATTCTGCTCCACTACTCCTTGCACAGATCTCCTATTGCATGCATTATTGCTGCTCCACCTGGGGGCATTATCATTTTGGGATGTGGCGAGACAGTGTAATATCCTGGTTTACAGGAAAGAAAGGGTCTGGAGTCACCTCCGGCATTCCAAGCCTTCAGGCATGATCTTTAACAACAACACCTGGTCTAGTTTTTAGGGATGTTGTATAGCACTCTGGGCTAAGCAGTCACAGGAGGTTGGGCCACCAACAAAAATGGGTCAGCCATCAGTCTTTTTTCCATTTGATTCAGTTGTGGTGTCCTTTTATCATGGATGGACTCTTACTTTTATACTTGGTATGAAGCCTTTATGATTTGAGTTTATGTGATACAATACCACCACTGGATATTTTTACAAAAGTTGTGTCTTGTTTTTTTTCTGCTTTGGGCTCCACATTGTTTATTATTTTTTTTATTGTTAACTATGCAAGGTGTGGGCTTTGAGGTCCGTTTTCAAATTTGGTTGTCCTTGTTGCTCCCCAACCCCTACTTCTTTGCAATCAGGGTTACAATGCACTGCCATGATGATGGGTATGAGGGCGAAATAACTATATGCATTTTGGTATAAACCATTCTATATTATTAGGCTGTACCTACACTGTAATTCAACAGTTTTGGATGCACAGTTGCCCCAGGAGAAAAAAAAAGAAATTATATGGCGCCCCCCCACTTTTCATAAATGAAGAATAAACCTCTCTCTCTCTTTTTTTTTTTTTTTAAACAATTTTGTCAAATTTATTTAAACTATAAATCCAGATAAGTGTTTGTTTTTTAGATTTTAAAGTTAATGAAAAAAAGTTAATGAAAAGTATAATGATTTACATGCTGGTCACTAGGAATTGTGCAGTCATCTAATCTGCATGGCTGATCAACAAATACCTGTTCCCACACAGAGGGTATCAAAACAATGAGGCTTTTCTCTAAGGGATTCAACATATTCTGCACGTAGCAACATACCTTGGTAACAACAATTTGGCCCAAGTATTGAATTTCTAATCTCCTCATATTGTTTAAATAGATCACTGCGCTGTTCTTAGGCACCTTGCACACGGATGCCTCCATCTTGTGGATTCCGCTTGCTCAGCGGGGGATTGCTCCACTGATCCCTGCTGAGCAGGCAGATGACAGGTCCATGCGCGCTCACTGTGCAGACAGACACGGACACAGTCCCGATCCCCTTTATGGGGAAATCAAATGGAAACGGACCGCCTGTCCATGTTCAACCGATCCGGCAGACGGATGGAAAATAGGACCACCATCCGTCTGCATTTTGCGGGCAGGATCGGATTGGATGGGGGCAGGTTTCTGCTGACATCCACCGTTCCATAGAGGAGACTGCAAGATCCAAAAACTGACAGGCGGACCTGTTCGGAAAGCCTGTGTGAAAGGACCCTTACTGGAGGCAGATCTTTGCCGTGTGTGATAGACAAGAGCTAGAGCATTGTTTGCATGATTAAAGGAGCAGCTGTACTGAGGGAAGCATCCTAAGTTTATATCATTCCAAGAATCAGCTGGCATCTGGGTGTTTTCTTTGTGCACAGCTACTACAATCACTATGTAATGATACTTAGAACACTGGTACTTGTAGTTCTACATTCACAGTGTGCAGCTAAAGGGATTCTTTTGTCTTTAATTTAAATCGCTGTGTTCAGTGTGTTTGGCCCTTTGATTGTTCATTTTGTCATTGAGAGGCTCACTCACACTTCAGGTGACCCCTGAGATTGCAGCTGACTAGTCAGACTCAGATAAAGTTAGTAAACGTAAATGGTAGATGCATATAAATCTTAAATAGTAAACCTGTAAATTAATAGTAATTTAAGCTAAAATATTCAAATACTTAATTGCATACATGTTTGACTGGTTCTCAAGAGCAATCATACTCCAACACCTTACCAAAAATAACAGTAGAGGTTTTATAAAAGATTAGATAATTAAACAGAAATTAAAGTGTGCAACATTGGAGTGAAATATAATATTGTTTGGAAACATCTGATATAAAAATACCAACATTCTTGACCTATTAAAAACAGAAGGAAAAGCTTGTTCGCTCACCTGTCAGGACAAGGGGCTGAAAATAAGGCTGAGAATACGGTTCAGAAACACTACTAAATGTGTCTTCTTGAACTGCAGGTCCACTTAATTCCCCTATGAAAAAGTAAAAAAAAAAACATGTATTACAATTATCAATGAAATTAATAATTGTGTGTCCATTTAAATGGCATGTACATGTCTACGAATTAAACGAAAAGATGTAAATGGCATGTACATGTCTACGAAAAGATTCCCAGAGTACCATTAGTTTTCTAGAGAAAGCACAGCAATTATCTCCTTTCCGAAAAGCTGTCTCTAACTGCAGCGCTGGGCACAGCCATGGCATAAGGTATGAGGCACTCACCACTTCTGATTCATTGAGTGTGTGTAAATTTCAGCTTTAAGTATTGCATTCAGTTGGGGAAAAAAAGATTTTTGACTTACCTGTAAATTCCATATCTTGGAGTACAGCAAACATTTATAAACGATGGGTTATAGGCATGCACCTTCAGGTGATCAGACACCGGCAAACTTTTGAGGACATGCATCCCAGGGCAGCTTTCTCATAGCCTTTCCCACTCAGTGAATCCTCAGTTTTGTAGCAAGCAATGCAGAATTAACCAAGGAAAGGAAAAAAGGTAGGTTGGTCTGTGTCCTGTACTATACTCCAAGATATGGAATTTTACAGCCCAGCCCAAAATTATTTTTATCTTACTCATACAGTACAGGACACAGGCAACACATGCATACACCATGGAATGTCCTCAACCAATGAATACAAAGGGTGGGCAAAAACAAGGTAAACATAACTATGTCAACAGGCAACAACAGATGCTAAAAGAACCCATGTTCAAAGTGCTGCTGCGAACACCTTGTGGCCATAAGCTGAATCTGCAGATGTCCTCCTGGTAAAACTTTAAGAAAGTATGAACAGGAGACCAGGGGATGGCCTTACACAGTTGAGCTACAGAGGCTTGATCTCGAAATGCCCAGGAAACTCCCACTGATCTGGTGGAGTGGACGCATAACAGCTCAGGAAGAGTTTTTGCTTAAAGTGATTGTAAAGGCTTGTTTTTTTTCCTATAAAAATAACAAACATGTTATACTTACCTGCTCTGTTTCAGTGGATTTGCACAGAGCAGCCTGGATCCTCCTCTTGGCTAGCTGACTGATTGACAGCAGCCATTCAGGAAGGAGAATCTTGGACGGCTGAGACATTTATGAACATCACTGGACAGAGGGGGACCTCAGGTAAGTATTAGGGGTTGCTGGGGCAACTGCTATACACAGAAGGCTTTTTATCTTTATATATAGAATCACGTACCTGTACGTGATCGTGCATGTGCCTGCCCGGGGGTCGCGCGCGCGCCGCTAGCGGCGCGCTCGCGACCCGGTCGGGAGCTCCGTGACCCCGGCCGCGGGACCAGCGGACCCGATCGCCGCTGGTATCCCGCGATCGGGTTACGGAGCGGAAGAACGGGGAGAGGTCTATGTAAACAAACCTCTCCCCGCGCTTCCTACACTGACTGTCAGTGATCGGCGGTTCCCTGTCATCGGGAACGCCGATCAATGACGTCAGACGTACAGCCACGCCCCCCTACAGTAAACACAACACATCACGTCACACTGACTCCTCCCCGCCCCCTTGTGGTTAACCCCCTAACTACAACTGTCATTTACATAGGAATCAGTGCTATTTAAATAGCACTGATTTCTGTATAAATGACAAATGTCCCAAAAATGTGTCAAAAATGTCCGATGTGTCCGCCAAAATGTCGCAGTCACAATAAAAATCGCTGATCGCCGCCATTACTAATAAAAAAAAAAAAATATTAATAAGATAAAAAAAAACTTCTTTACAACCCCTATAAAGAGAAAAAGTTCTTGCAACCATGTTTCTTATCCACCGTACAATGGTGGATTTTAAAGCAGGGTGCACCTTCAGGGGTCCCGAGAAGTGAACAAACAGGGAATCAGTTTTTTTTTGTTTTGTTGCGCGCGTGTATATATCTATATAAGCAGTAGCTTTTGAGGTATAATTAAATGGTTATATATCCATGAAATGAGGATATGATTTGTTTGGATGCTTAGGAGCAGGGCACAAGGATGGCAGTACAATGTCCTCACTGAGGTGGATTCCTGAAACCACTTTTGGAAGAAAGGATGGGTCTTGGGCGTAAAACAACCTTGTTGTTACGAAGGTATGCCAGTTCAGAAGCATGTCTAACAGATGTGATAGCTACCAAAAGTGGTACTTTGCCAGCAAGAACCTCCATGGGAATATCTCCTTTGGTTCAAGGAGTGGTTTTTCTGCAAGGAAGATCGAGGCAAATTAAGGTCCAAGGCAAGCACAGGATGCTGAAGAAAGGAGGACGGATACAAGAAACACTCTAAAAAAAATGTGCTAAATACCACGCAGTCCAAAGAAAACTGCCAGCACCGCAAATGACAATTGCAAAGAGTAAAAGTGGAAAAGTGATGGTGCAGCGCTAATAACAATTTGAAATAGAAATGAGTGATCTAAAGTGCATAGATAACCTGATACACATCTAAATGTATCAAAGTCAGAATAATTGTGAAGATATCAAACTAACAATATACATGTGCAGTATTGAAATAATGATATCAGGTAATTAATGTATACCATACATATAAATGCAATGATATCAGATGATTAAACCAATGTATACAATGAACAACTTTATATAATGAAATTTTAATGAAATGTTTGACCCCTAGAGGGTTAAACATTGAGGTTGACCTCAACTGCTTCATTAATAACTTTTAATTAATAACTCATAATTAAGTGTTGAACCTTTTCCAAGAAGAAACGTCTGAGATTGATCTACCATCAGGGTGTACCATTGACTCCACCATGGTCACTTTGATTAATTTTGCTTTGGTTTGTTAATTATGCAAACATAAAGCAAATTTTATTTATTTTCCTCTATCTGTTTTGATTATTATAATTGTTAGGGAAAATATCGGACCCCCAGCCCTTACTCGGGGGCCAGCAGAATCAGGGCACCTAACAGGCCTGTGGATCCAGGCTTGATGTTGCGGTGACTTTGTGCGCTGGCCTCCATGTATGAGAATCCATTAGGACTCTGTATAAAAACAGATTGGATTTGGGTCCAAATTTTAATTTTATTTTTAGGTGATTTATTTGTATTTTTATTTTCATTTTTATTTTATTTTTATCTTTATTTTTACATTTATTTTCATTTTTATTTATTTTATTTTATTATTTTTATTTTAATTTTTTTATTGTTATTTTTATATTTATTTTTATTTTTTTGGATATTTTTCTGATTTTTTATTTTTTTAGATATATATGTTTTCATAATGTGTATGGTCATATTTTATAAACTTTAATTTTTAAACTATTAATTCTGATGTTTGTGCCAAATCACCCCATTTCTTGATTAAGAGCCAATGGGAACAGATTATTATGAACACAGAGAGACAAATTATTTATTTTCCTCCATGTATCCGTTCATATGGTGTAACTAGCATATTATGCATTGTGTTGATGCGCTGTAGTCATGTGGGATACCACATGTGCGCAGGCGCCGCTTAACTATGGGTAATGAATAGACTCACTCATCTGTATTGGCCTGTGGTAGCGGGCTATTATCAGCATGAGGATGCGCGCGCAGGTTGTTGCGCGCGCCGCCACGATAGAATGCGCATGCGCGGGATCGATATGCGCACGCAATATATGCGTGCGATATACATGTCTCTGCGCATGCGCGGGCCTCCTATGATGCGGGTTGTACGCTATCCGACCGCGCTATATGCGAGGGGAGGAGCTGCACAGGTGAGTAGACTCAGCTGATGGTGTGTGCGCAACCGCACACAGGGGGGCCCAATTAAGCCAGTCCTGCTGTGGGCTATATAACAGCTATTGGAAGTCCGTGTGGCCAATCCCTTAGAAGAAGTCACATGACGAATGTTTCAGGGGCGTGGCCACACGGACTTTGAAAATCTTTTTGACAGATTGGCATGCTTAGAGATCCGCTCCCTCCACCGCTATACTTATTCGACATCCAGAGTTACTGCATCTTTGAGTGCACCTTGGGCAGCGTCAAGAGGAGTGGGTGAGACCTGAAAGAGCATTGTATGGTATCCCATGTGACCATTGTGCGTACCGCCAAGTTATCCCCTGTTACAGTGTGCTGTGGAACATTTTGCTGTGTTTTGCTGTTTTTTTCACTTTAACCATGTGAGTGTAATCATTGAAGGGTGTGTTGTTGATTTCTTTGAATAAATTTTTGCGCAAACAGAATCACGCTATGTGGAGCACTTTTTATGTTTTATTTTCACATATGGAGGCATAGCTTTTGGATTGACCGTTTATCTAACCCAGGTGTGGTTAAACAGCTTCCTTTGCCAACCACGAAAGTGGGAGGCAACATTATCTGGTGAGTGCGGTCTTATTGGGAGAGGGATCACTAAACACGTCGGTGTGGTGGAAGTTCATAAAATAATATTTTGAAGACTGACCTATATTGGACACTTCTTGTTATATATTTTTTCACTACAGTCATTAAGCAGATTTTTGCGTTTATTCAACAGTATTTCACGTGGTGTTATAGGTTGTCATACGCTGTTGTTTAATTTATTTAACATTACTTCACGTGGTGTTTCTTTATATATATATATTTTTATATATTTTTTATATATATTTTATTTCACATATAGTTTATAGCGCTACTTGATTATTATCAAACACTTCATTACATTACACGTTTGTATTTAATCTAAACACAATATAACTTATTATAAACTCAAAAGCAATAATAGAAAAAATGAATGAAGGAAAAAGTCCACTGAGTGAGAAAGAGTGTTTTGATGAAATGGAAATGTCCAAAACATTTGTATCTTGACACCCCAAATAGTAATTTTCAAGCCACCGCTGAACGTACATGAAAAGGGGAGATGGAGCACCGCCACCATTAACACTGAGGCTTACCGGAAAGTATGGATTCAGTAGGACATACACCATATGAATCAAACAGACTTATCAGTGATTCTTCACCAAAAATAGTAGAACACGGATGGATATAGGCGTTGATACAATTGGATAAAATAATCTGCTCACAAGGACCACCGGTCAACAAGAAAGGAAGCTCCAAGATATATAAAAGATCATGTGGAATCAAACATATAGGGCCAAAAAGGAAAAACTGCACATAGCGTGAATCCACATAACACAAAATGTATTATTAAATAATGAAAGATTTACACTCACATTTTGGAAGAGGTAAAACAATCGCTTGTCAATCAATAAAATTACGCAATGGGAATAGCAGGCTTGACCCGACGCCTTTCATCCACAAAGATATCGTCTGGGGCGTTTCACACAGACGATATCTTTATGGATGAAACGCGTTGGGTCAAGCCTGCTGTTCCCATTGCGTCATTTTATATTTATAATAAATTTTGAGTTATGCGGATTCACGCTATGTGCGTTTTTTATTCCTTTTTGGCCCTATATGTTTGAATCCACATGACATTTTATATATCTTGGAGCTTCCTTTCTTGTTGACTGGTGGTTCTTGTGAGAAGATTATTTTATCCAATTGTATCAACGCCTATATCCATCCGGGTTCTACTTCGTGAAGAATCGCCAATAAATCAGTTTGATTCATAAGGCATAACATTTGCCTGAACCAAGTTTGGGATTTATTAGAGCAGCACTGAAGGTATTCCTGATTCAGAGGTAGCTTGTTGTTGAATCTGGAGGCTAGGAGGTCCATATCTTGAATCCCTATAAGCTATCCTAGGCATATCACACTGAACACTTCTGGGTGTAGAGATCATTCCTCTTGGTCCAATTATGATGACGGAGATAATCTGCTAAATGTCCACTCCTTGAATGTGGACACCAGAAATTGCTGGGCAGTATGTTTCTGTCCAAGAGATAATCTGATTTGCTTCCCTCAAGGCAGAAAGGATCCCTGAGCCCTCTTGATGGTTGATATATGCCACTGTGGTTGCATTGTCTGAATGGAACTGGATTGGGTGTCCTTTCATAAGGGGGTTGCAGTGGTGCAGGGACAACCTTGACTGCTTTAAGCTCCAGGATGCTGATGGGGAGTTTGGTTTACTTTCTTAACCATGCTTGTTGAACTGCCAAGGATAGAAAACTCCCTCCAGTCTTTTGTAAAAAGTCTTCCCTGTAGTAGGGGGGTAAGGACTTCCCCCACTGTTAGGGATGGAATGGTAATCCACTAAGATAAAGAAATTCTTGTTTGGCTGGTTAGGAGCATGAGTAAGGTGAGGGAAGGAATCTGAATTTTCAATGCCAACAAAATGCTTTGTTGGAGAGTTCTTAAACGAAGTTGGGCAAAAGATACTGCCTCAAACTGAGACAACCATTGGTCCTGAAACTCTCATGGATAATCACACTGTAGCATTTGTCTTGGATCCCAGTTCTCAAGCATGAGCTCTTAGGGAAAGAATGTTCTTGTCTAAAAGAAAGACTTTTGCTTGGGATGTTTCCATGTGCAGACTGTTGGAGTGTAGATTTTTTTTAATTGAACACCTAGCTGAAAGCCTGGAGCAGTTGAATTGTCTCGTGGACATTTTCTAAAAAACTGACCAGAAGAGGAGTCCTTCAGATGACACAAACAGCCTGTGTTTGTGCTGGTGCTGATCTGGGCACAGATTAATGTAAGTGTATTAGACTGGCTTGATTATATTTAGTGTGTTTTATTTAAAATGTGCTGCAGTAATCGATCTACCATTGTCTTTTTGGAATTTGTGATTCCTAATTGGATGTGATAGAGGAGCTGCACAGGAGGGCATATTATATGCTGAATTTGCCTCATCTCCCTTGCTGGTTTAGTTTAAAGGCTGAAAAGGTCCATGTCTTTATATGAATCTGGCGAGTGGTTCCCTTAACCTCACGTGGTGAAGCACTTTAGTCACTGATAATACAAGGCATGATGTATGGACTATTTCACATTTATAAGAACAGTGATGAATGGCACAGGAGATATTTGTTGAAATGGTGGTGGACATTACTCCGTAGATTTTATGAACACTGATTTCACAAAATGTTTTTTGTTAAAATTGTTTGAGATTTGTTTGGCATTGGTATATGAAAAGTTTTTTTTTTTTTTTATATATATTGTGGGTTTTTCACAGCACACAAAGTGGTATTCACATTGTTGAGTTTGCATGCACTAGTTTAGTAGTAGCGCCTTACTTTACAGATTAATATTTATGTAGTGGTTTATACACTTAAAGGGGTGGCTGCTATTAAAAATATTAATGGTTTGAAGGTTGATGCCCTATATATTAGAATATTCATGAATAGATTGCCTTTGTCCTGTACTTTATGATTAAGACCATGTTTTTTTAATGTATATAGGAGCTTAAAGGCTCCACCTGCTGACTCAAGCAGAGAATACAAAACAAAATGCAAAAGGCAGACCGAAAGTAGAAACAAACATACTAAACTATCACTGTTAGCATATTGCAGGTATGCCTAGCTGCCAATTTGCTTCACTGCCAATAATGTATTTACATAGCGTGGCCTTCCAGACAGATATTCAAGGTTCTAGGTCAAGGGTGGCAAAGCCCTAGAACCTTTTGTTGAAAGTGTAAAGATGGACATCTTTTGTCCATGTTGAAGTGAACCCAATGGACTTCTCACTGCACAGGAACCGTGCACATGAGCTCATACATACAATCACAAGTACTTTAAGCTGATGTTCAGGTCTACTTTCACTTAAATAGTTTGATGCTGAAAACTTAAAGGAACCCTGACACCTCTAGGAGAATAGCTTTTTGTAGGGAAGGAGACATGTTAACTGAGAGCAGAATCCCTAGACAAAAAGGCAAACTAACCACCCAGTAGGGTGGAAGATGTGAAAACTCTTTGCCAAGCCTTCAAGGTTGGAGGAAAAAAAAAAAAAAAACTCCCAAAAAACGCGATAGGAAGCCCAGGAGCAAGAATTACTGACTTTCAGGATACTTTACTCCATGTAGCAAAAGAAAAAAAGGTGTCTTCTAATGAAGAAAATAAGGCAAGCGAAGGCAGAACTATGGCTGCCAGGGGCAATAGAGAGGAGAAGGCTCAGTTCTTACAAGGGGTTTCTCTTATTACACAAGGGAAAGGGTCTCTGCATGTGCAAGAGCCCTTGAAGAAGGCCCCAGGAGGACACCAATTTCGCCATGGGTAAGGAATACATACAAGGCCAAACCAATACTTGCATGGTGCTAACTAGGTGTTTGGCAGATTCAAATAGAAGAAGTTGCAGCATGGAAGCAGTAGCTTTTAGGTACACTCTAATGCCCCTGATTATATTCAGGAAACTTCAGGAAAAGAATTCCTTTGGATGTTTAGGAGAAGGGCACAAGGATTACTGAACAATGTCCTCATTGAGATGGAATGCTAAAACCACCTTTGGAAGAATGGTCTTGGACATAATACAACCTTGTTGTGAAGTATTCTCTTTACAGGAAAGGGCGGCAAGTTCATATACACTTCTGGCAGACTTAATGGCTACCAAAAAGGCTACTTTGCTGGCAAGAACCTTTAAGGGAATATCCCTGATGGGTTAAAGGGTCCTAGATAAGCAGAGGGTGCTGCAAAGAGGGTCTGACATGAGCAACACCTTGAACAAAGGAACGACAGAATACATCCTACGCATTCCTTTAAGGATGAAAATTCTTTGACTCACACCAGCAAAAGTAGATCTTCTAAGTGCGATCTCACACTTTGAGACTTCAAAATGGTAGGAATCACTGAATCTGAACAGCCCCTGGTCCCTAAAGACCATGTTGTCAACAGTCATAAGCCAGTAACTAAGAAGTAGGATGAACACTGGCTCTTGGAACACAGGGTCTGAACTAACTGGAAATACCCATTTCAGCATTTGCCAGGAGCTTGAGTATCATTCTCCTAGGCCAATTTGTTGTAATAAAGCTCAAACAACTGATGGGGTTGAAATTTGCTTTTCTGCCCAAGAGAGGATCAAGAACGTTTCCTTTTGAGCAGTGCAACTTTTGGTGCCTCTTTTTTATTTATTTATTTTTTTTAAATAGTTTTTTGCATATTATGTACATAAACACAAAGAATATCGTATCCCTAAAGCAGGTTAGTTAACTTGTACATACATAGATCGATATAAATGAAAACATTGCGTATGTAGAGTGCAGATATATAGTTATGGGGGGGGGGGGGGGTTGACAAAGGTTTTTTTTTAACCTATAAGAATTTGATTAAACATGCATTTGCATAGAGACAACAGTTCGTAACATTTTACCCTCGGGAGTGGGAGCAAGGTCAGGGGTGGGAGCATGGAAGTCAAGGAGCCAAAGTAGTCAGATGCTCATGGTGGCTGGTAGGCCGAAGGATCAGACTGATATAAGAGCTTAAGGTTACCCAGGGACCCTGTGAGATTTCTCTTCAGGTACCAGTTTGTATAGCGGAATGGGCTCATGACCATTTGCATATCTGCCTGAGTTAGTGTGGCTTCCATGTATTTGCACCATCGTGTGAAAAAGCGGGAAGTAGGGCGAAAGTTCCTTGTAATGGTGTCCAGTCTTTCCATGTAGAAGAGCGATTCAATTGCCCTTTGCACTGCGGGTAGAGTAGGTAGGTCTTTGGAAATCCAGCAGGTCATAATCATTCTGCGAGCTACAAGAAGGACAAGGTGCACCCATTGTGAAATAGTCACAGGTCCCCCAATTGTTGAGGGGGAAAGTTGGGGTGTATAGCCAAATAGACATAACAGCTGGTCCTTCGGGATCTGCGTGTTGGTAGTATTGCCAGCGTAGGTTAAAACCGAGTCCCAGTATCTGGTAATGGTTGGACAATCCCAGAAGCGATGAAGCAGAGTGGGCCGTGGCACAGAGCACCAAGGACATTGTTTTAGACTTGCGTTGTCTTTATTGACGTAAAATGGGTAGTAGGCTCTGTGTATTATTTTGAATTGGGTTTTCACGCCATGTTTCTGATGTTGTAAGTTCGCGGACATGCCTGTACCCTTCCAGTATTTTTTCCGGTAGTTAATCGTCCCCGAGGAGGACAGCCCGGGTTTGAAACGGTTTGAGGTGATACTTCTTAGATTGGTGTTGGATAAGGTAAGAGTATAGGTTGGTGATGGAATATTCATCTGTCTGTAGCGCCGTGTTTATGAATGACTTCTGGAAGGGGTCAAATTTAGGATCTCAAATAGCAGGATAGCAGGATCTCAAATAGTCAGTTAATTGGCGATTGAAGAAGATGTGCATTGGTGGAAGGGAGAATTCTTGTGATAGAGACGAGAAAGGTTTGAATTCTCCTGCTTTGCCTTGATATATGGATGTAACTGATGTAGGGCCATTAGCTTTCCATTGGTAAAGCGCTTTATGCAGGGTAGATGGGAGGAACATAGGGTTTCCTTGGATTGGCAAGTGTCTAGATATATTTCATGGTAGCCCCAACAGCTTACGTATCTCTCTCCAAGCAATGATAGTGTCTCTGATAAGTACATTTGACTTAAGATGAGGTGGTAAGGCATTATGACTGGAGTGAAGAACAGCCGTTCTTCACTCATTGCCCCTTCAAGGAGAGGTCATTGCCCCTTCAAGGAGGGTGTTGCAGTATTTGGATTTTCCTGCTATCCAGTCCAAGCCCTGCCTAAGTAGGCATGCAAGATTATAAAAACAAATATTCGGCAGACTCGCCCCGCCCTCGGACTTCGGGAGGCTCAATTTTTGCATAGCAATGCGTGGTTTCTTGCGAGACCATAGGAAAGCAGACAATGCCTTATGAATATCTGAGTGTTTCAATAGTAGGGGTATAGTCTGCATTGGGTAAAGTAAGCGTGCAAAGGAAACCATTTTAAATAAGTGGCATTTCCCAAAGGGCGAACGGGGGAGGGTCGCCCATGCCTCCAATTCCTGAACAATTTTAGTTATCAACGGAGGATAGTTGAGCACATATAAAGAGGAGGGTTCACAGCCTATATGTATACCTAAATGTGTGATAGAGTGTGTCGCTAGGGTGAATGGAGATAGACGTTTCCATTTAGTAGCTAGTCTTGGGTGGAGGAGTAGGATTTCACTTTTGTCAAAGTTGATTCTAAAGCCCAAACTCACTCGATAGGCCGCAAAAAGTTCTCTCAGTTTTTTAAAGTCAGAGAGGGGATCAGCCGAAATCAGCAGTATGTCATCTACAAATAAGGAAGAGTGTAAGAACTGGTTTCCTATTGCGATCCCACTGATCCCATCCTGTGAATTAAGTATTCTAGATAGAGGCTCAATGGCTAAATTAAAAAGTAGGTGTGACAGTGGGCATCCCTGTCTAGTTCCCTTAGTTAAGGGTATCGATCCGGAGATAAATTCAGGTGTGACAAGACATGCTGTTGGGGATGCATACATTTGTTGGAGAAATTTGGTGCCTCTTTGATGGTAGATGCATGTAGCTCAGGTACTGTGACTGGATTCTTGCAGCCTGACCCCGCAACTGAGGGGTACAGTGTTAAAAGGGACAACCGAAATGCCCCACATTCCAGGTTGTTGATGGAAAGATGGGCTTCCTCCGCATCTCCTGCACTGACATGATGTTCAGGACTGTTGCCTATTCTGACAAGCTGGTATTCATCCTCAGAAAATAGTCTGCCTAATCCCAGCACCAGGCTAGAAATCCACATTAGAAAGGGTTTGGCTTTGGTGTTCAGGTGGTCCAAGGGACTGAGTCCATATGCCCCATGGCCAAAATGGGGAGTTGCAATGATCTGCAGTTAAACTGGGCATATGGCCCTACCGGAACTGAGGCCAGCATGACACCCAAGACCCTCATGCATGCAGGTATGAGGGGCTTCCCCAGGGCGCAAAGAGCCCTGGCATCAGTAACAAGGAAGAGAAGTTTGTCCTGAGGCAGAAAGGGCCTGGATGAATTTGTGTCCAGAGTCAGACCCAGATACTCCAATCTGTGAGAGGGACCAGCAAAGACTTCAGGAGGTTGAGGATCAAACCAAAGCTATGCAGAATCTATACAGTCTGTTGGAAGTTGGCTAATAGAGATGGGTGAGAACTGATCCTTTAAACAGGAGAATCCCACAAAATCCTGTGATCTCCTTGATATATACTTATTCGAGAAGGAACCAAACACATGTTCGCATTTTAAGGGTAACTGCTCAAGGTGTTTCTTTCAAGGGAGCTCAAGTGACAAGCACTGAAGCCAAAAGATCCAGGGGATCTGTATCCGCCAAGCCAATGACTTAGTAGTGTAATGCTGAAGGCAAAGTTCCAGCTGAATATATATATATATATATATATATATATATATATATATATATATATATATATATATATATATATATATATATATATATATATATATATATATATATATATATATATATATATATATATATATATATATATATATAGGGGTCCATAAGTATGGAGCTAAGGTTTCAGGCCATATGCTTAGAACAGAAAACAAGGGACTTAGTGTGCCAAAGACACACTTGTGGGCTGCATGGCAGATCACCCCAGGGCAAAGAATCTTAAGGAGAGCTTCTAACCTTTTATCTACTGGATTTTTGAACACACGCTTTTCCTCCACAGGGAACATGAGGGTCTTGTTAAAAAGGTAGAAAATAGCTGGATCTACCACATGAATTGCATAACCCAAAAGGAAAAAAAAATGGGTGCCCTTTATGTACATAAATTAAAGTAGGACTATAGAATATATATATATATATATATATAAAAATTATTTGTTGTGGCACCTAGAAAGTACCCTGTAAAGTCTCACAAATACAGGTCAAAGGGTGTACAATTCTCACAAGATTTTACCAGGTTCAGTCACCTGCATGCATTCTAATGCTTTATCATGCCTGGAGTGGTCCAATATAAAGCAATATTGTATATACCCCTATATCCTAAACACTATTGATGTTTACTCACCATGCTTACCTACAAAGTCTACAAAGGAACTAAAATATGTGAATAAACTTGAAAATGTGAGATGTTGCCGTTAAAAAGCAAATAAAATTCTATAATGCAAGCTATTTGTTTTGGTTATCCAATGCCTCTGCTTTAATAAAAACTGATTTAATGATATAAATAACAGTGCCAACAGATGAGGAAAGCATTAGTAATGTGCCTTAATTGATTTATATAGCTCTGCTAATATTATTCAGAATGCAAATTTGTTATCCACAGGCAAAGCTCATAATGTTAATGACATATGCACAGAAAAAAAGAATGGCTGTAACAATGCACGAGGGGGCTGAACGCAATCATTGTGACTGTTCCCAATTATCACCACTGCTTCCTGTCCTTCAAATTAACTCTATATGGGAAAAAAATAAAATCTACAATGCATACATTTTCATAAAAAGATTTGCTTCTGAAGTACATGAACACACCCCCAGCCCCAAGAACAAAACATCAATCCTACCTTGAAAGACTGCTTTATTCGACAAACCCAGAGCAGGCACAGTAGCACCTTCAGGAAGATTGGTGTTTTCCTGCAATAGCAGAGCATTGTAAAGATCAATAAATGCATGAAACAATCCACAAGGAATTGAATGTGCTGACTTTTTCTACAAAATGTTAGCTAAGAGTATTGAATCCACCAAACTTGGTCTAAAATGGCTGATAACATAAATCAGTAGCTCAAACATCCACAGCAAACATTAACCCAAACTAGTTGCGCAACAATGCCAAAGCAAGCAAATAATATAAAGACCACCTACTGAATTGTAACACTGCTAAAGATGAAGATTATCTTCCTGAAATGGCAACTCTTGTATTCATGCACTACTTTTGGGTATTTTATCATACACTACCCCAATGAACAAAGCTAATTGAGGAGCTAATTTGTTTTTAATGGCAGCGGGCCACAACACACAATCTAGGGCAGTGGTTCCGGTCCCCTAAATGTACAATTTAACATGAATTTTACATGCTCAGACATCCCAACCTGCAAAAACTAATTTCAGGGAGGTGGCGCTCCATGCCAGAGGTGGTTGACAGTGAGGGGTGCTGAGAGAGACATTCTCATCCCTCTCCACAATGCAACTCCATCATCCTCGTTGTTCTCCATAATAATCTTCATTCCCAATATTCACTCTCCATAATCATCATCCTCTCCATCATGAATGCTGCTGCCAGACTCATCCACCTTACCAAATCACTCTGTGTCTACTACTCCTCTCTTTCAATCCCTCCACTGGCTTCAGCTCGGCCAAAAGAATTAAATTCAAAATACTAACAACTACGTACAAAGCCATCCACAATTTCGTTCCCAGCTACATCACTAGCCTAGTCTCTAAATACCAACCTACTCATTTTCTTCGTTCAGCTCAAGACCTCCTGCTCTCTAGCTCCCTCATCACCTCCTCCCATGCTCGCCTCCAGGACTTTTCCAAAGCCTCTCCAATCCTATGGAATGCCCTACCCCAATCTGTCGTCCTTATCTCCTACTTGATTAGCTTTTAGATGATCCCTGAAAACCCTTCTCTTCAGAGAAGCCTACCCTACCCACACCCAACAACTGTATTTTAATTTTCTCCATCAGCTCATCCCCCACAGTTACTACCTTTTGTTTCCACTTGACCCTACCTTCTAGATTGTAAGCTCTAACGAGCAGGGCCCTCTGATCCCTCCTGTATTGATTTGTATTGTAAGTGTACTGTCTGTCCTCGTGTTGTAAAGCGGTGCGCAAACTGTTGGCGCTATATAAATCCTGTATAATAAAAATAATTCTCCACACTGTAACCAAAGCATTCTCATCCCTGGATTCTTATTACACATCTATGCTCATCTCCAGCCTCTCTCTCTATAATTATCCCCATCCCTTTTCAGAATCATCCTCATTCCACTCTGCTTTGTAACCCAGCCATCATCCTTATCCTTGAATTCTCAATGTGCTCTTTACTAGGTCAAATTTCTATTATCGCCAAGTAATCCATCGTCATCATCCTCATCCCTCCAGCAGTCTCTATGATTTATGAATGATTTTATTTTAGTACTAGGAGCTATCTTGTTTTTGAGACTGGGGGCCTTTCGGTAACTCACTCTAGGTTTGCCTGGAAGAATGGTTTTTAAATGGGGGTCCTGTTGCAGTATGTTCCAGTGGTTGCTGAGTATATTTTCAATTTTTTTGTATTGTTAGTGAAATGTGGTTATTAATCTGGTGGAGTGATTAATGGGTTTCCTACTGTTTTGGGAGGTTTACCTTTCGAATAGAGTTCACAAGCTTCATCTACCAATTCCTCAGGATATTGTTTGTCTAGAAATGTATTCTTTACTAGTAGGCTTTGTTGGTCATAGTCAGTGTCAATAGTGCAAGTCGCCTATGTGACCCAGTTCCAGGTCTAGAAAGGCTAGGTGATGAGGGTCAGAAATATGTGTAAATGATAGACCATGAGTTGGCGTTACAATGGTTAATGAAAGAGGCCACTAGTTCAATAGATCAATCCCAGATGATGATATCATCAATATATCATCTAAAAAAGACGACATTAGCAGAGAACGGGTTGTTGCCAAATGTAATTATTTTCCCAATAGTAGAAGTAGAATTAGTAGACGCAACAATCAAAATTAAAGTAATTGTGGGTAAGGCAAAAATTGGTTGCATAGAAAAAATGAAAGCCACCTGCCTAGGGTTTAGTAGTGCATCATTAGCGAGCAAATACTCTAGTGCTAATAGACCAAATTGATGGGGAATGGAGGTGTAGAGGGAATTGACATCTAAAGAAAGCCACCAATACTAAAATTCCCATTGGTACGGGGAAAAGAGGTTCCATTAGATGCGTACCATCTCGGATATAAGATTGTAGTTGACGGACTAACGGTTGAAGGTATTGATCAATATGTTGTCTGAAACCCGTGGTCACGCTGTCCATAGCAGCTACTATGGGTCTGCCAGGTGGTACGGTCAGGTTTTTGTGAATCTTAGGCAGGTGATACAAGTAAGGGATTTGATAGAAATCCTTACGAAAAAAGGAACCCTCTATTTTGTGGTTAATTCCTTCTTGGAGGGCTGATTGCACTAAAGTAAAGTATTGACTTCACAAGCAAAATCAGGAGGTGAGGTCTTTAAGTTTAGTATACGTGGTCTTGTCAGATACAAGTCTTAGGGCTTCCTTGATGTAATCGGATATGTTTTGTAGGACTATCCCTCCCTCTTTATCAGCAGATTTAATAATAATATCTGCCATATGCATCAGGGAATCTAGGGCTTTTGTCTCAGATGGAGAGAGATGATGTTGGCTGGTTGGCACGGTGGAGGATGGATGGCATAACTTTAGAAAGTCAGCGTATACTACCCTATAGAAACTCTAAAGGTAGGGTCCCTTAGATTGTGCTGGATAAAAAATGGATTTTGCCTTTAGTGTTGAGTGGACTGTTGGGTGGGAGGTGGCAAGATGTTGCGTGAAGAGGCTAAGTGAGCCGCCCTCCACGGATAGCAAATCTAAGGAGTCAATAATATCGGTGTCAAATTCAAAAGTGCTAGGAGATGGTATAGAGCAGTTGTCATCAAGCCTCTCCTCAGGGCCCACTAACAGGCCAGGTTTGCAAGATAACTGAAATACATCACAGGTGATGTAACTTGCTGCTCAGTGATTGCAGTATTCTAGTCTGTATCTCCCCAAGGTAATACATAAAAACTGATTAGTGTGCCCTGAAGACAGGGTTGATGACCACTGGTATAGGAGGGTAGGGAATCAGTGTAATTGGAAGCAGTTTGTTCTTTAATTTGCTTTATATGAAAGAATCTCTTGAGAGTGAGATTGCGGATATAGCAGTTGAGATCCTTAAACAGCAGAAAGAGAATGGGCTTGTTGATGGGAGTGAAGTTGAGTCCTCAACTTGGTAGATTTGAGTCAGCATTGGATAGGTTATGAGATGAGAGGTTGAAAATCTTTACAGTTTGTGGAATTTTTGTACATTTGTTTTTAGACTTGGTTAGTCCTCCTCTGCAGCCTCTCCTGTGAGCTTTCTTTTTTTGAAATTGGCAGAGGAGGACTGGGAATCGCATCATCTGACTGACAGCGCTGTGGACATAATCGGATCCACCTACAGCTGTTGGATCATCCAACGACATCCAGTGTCTTCCAGTGGTTAGCATGCCAGCAATCAATATTTCCAGTCCACCTCTCCCCACTGATTTATCCTTTTTAGTTCCCAGTCCTCCTCCAGCCAACTCCAAAAAAAGAAAGCTCACAGGAGAGGCTGCAGAGGAGGAAAAACCAAGTCTAAAAACAAATGTACAAAAATTCCACAAACTGTAAAAGATATTCAACCTCTCATCTCATAACCTATCCAGTGTTGACTCAAATGTACTAAGTCGAGGACTCAACTTTGCTCCCATCAACAAGCTCAATCCCTTTCTGCTATTTAACCACTTTAGCCCCGGAAGATTTGGCTGCTGAATGACCGGGCCATTGTTTGCGATTCAGCACTGCGTCGCTTTAACTGACAATTGCAGGGTTGTGAAACGTTGCACCCAAAAAAAGTTGACGTCCTTTTTTTCCCTCAAATAGAGCTTTCTTTTGGTGGTATTTGATTGCCTCTGCAGTTTTTATTTTTTGTGCTATAAACAAAAGAATAGCACCAATTTAAAAAAAAAAAAAAAAAAAAAATGCTACATTTTGTACTTTGTTATAATATACCCATTTAAAAAAAAAAAAAAAGCGAATTTCTCAGTTTAGGCCGATATGTATTCTTCTACATAGGGGATATATTTATAGAATTTTTTTTTTTACTAGTAATGGCAGCTAGCATACAAATCAGGACTGCGACATTATGGTGGACACACCAGACACTTGACACGTTTTTGGGACCATTGGCATTTATACAGCAATCAGTGCTATAAAAATGCACTAATTACTGTAAAAATATCACTGACAGGGAAGGGGTTAACACTGGGGGGGGGGGGGGGCGGGGGGGGGATCAAGGGGTTAACCGTGTCCCTGTTTGTGTTTCTTACTGTAGGGGGGGGGGGGGGGGGGGCGACTGACCTAGAAATTGTGACAGAACATGGTTCCTAGCTAATAGGAACTCACGATCTGTCATGCCTCTCCTCACAGAACAGGGATTGGGCCATCGGTCACGAGCATCGGTACCCCCGCTATGCAGCGTGCGGGTGCGTGCGCCTGCTATTCCGGTCCCGTGAGCCAACGTATAGCTACAATGGCTCGTGGGATTGTGCCGGCCTGCCGCAGTAAAATGACGGCGGATGGTCGGCAAGGGGTTAAGGATCTCAACTGCTATATTAGAATCTCTTGAGAATGAGATTGCATTCATATAAAACAAACTAAAGAACAAACTGCTTCCAATTCCACCGATTTCCTACCCTCTATACCATCTCCTAGCACTTTTGAATTTGACACTGATATTATTGACTTCTTAGATCTGCTATCCATGGAGGATGGCTCACCTAGCCTCCTCACACAACATCTTGCCACCTCACCACTCAGCGTGTATTTATTATGGTTAGATCAATGATTATATCAATTGAAAGCATTATAGCGACAGCAAGGCAGCTAGTACTTTCAGAATTGGGTCCAACAAGTTGGCATTAGAAAAAAAAAAAAAAAAAAACATGACTGTGGCTGGAATTCAAAACATTTAACTTTTAGTCTTAAAAGCAACGGAGTGTCATTTTCTTGATTATATTAAGGAGATGTGCCACTGCTTTATTAAAAAAAAATGTGTACATCTGTAATCATATTTAACACTGGAAAAGAAAAGCAGTAGCTTTACCTTTAAAAACAGTATAGTGATGTCACTATATTGCTTCATTTATTAAGAAGCCAATTTAATTTTCATGGGATAATGATATCACACAGTCCCATGACATCAATTCTTTTAATGGCTACCTCCTGAACTCCGTATTCAACTTTTAATTTATGTAATCAAAATAAATGGAAACAATTTAGTGAAGTAAATGAAGCAGATGAGACTTGAAGGTCGAAGAAAAGTCAAATATGAAGGACGCTTAATGGTTTCAGTTTTAGAAGGTGATGCAGAGGAAACAGAGGCATGGACGCCTATAACAGCTGTCTGACAAGAAACAGTACAGTTGCAAGTTAAGGTTTTAGAAAAAAAACTAAATTTAGAATAAAAAACTTTTCTATTTAGGTATAAGTATGGATTCATACCATGTGTGTTGCGTTTAATGTTTTTTTATTTTTAACATGCTGGCTTGTGTTCGTTTTTTTTTTTTTTTTCGCACAGCAGGGACCAAACAACCTTATTGTTTTATGGTGTTTCAGCATGTAGCGACGCATTGCGCTGTGTGTAAAATGTCAGCTATTTTTGCCCAGTGTATACCAAGACAGCATGTTGGTAAGAACCAGGCCAATGGAAAGTGGTATAATTTTACTTGTTATCGCACTATGCCTGCATTAAGCAATGGTGTGAATACAAGCCTCAGTATGGATTGATATGGAGTATGGCAGCCTCCAAATGTATGGCTTTAAGCAAAGGACGAGTTTTGTCTCAAATTCCATCCATTGCTGAAGACCTTCGTTGTTATGGTCCCTACAGCATGCCCAAACTCCAGTTTTCCCTTATGCTTATCATATGAATGAGAAACAGCTGTCAACAGTAATCGGATATGCTGAGGAACACTTCTGACAGTTTTATAGAATATTACTTACAGTAATAAAAGAAATCAGTCTATGACAGGGCATTTTCTAAGACAAAAGTTGCCCTCAACAAAGAAATCATATGAAAGCTTATGTTGCTAATGCTCTAGAAATCTTACAGCAATATGTTATACTTTATTATTGTTTTAATTATTTTCAATTCTTTCGTGGTATGTCAACTATGAAAAGGTCACACTTATACATCCATTATGATTCCCTGGTCCTGATGACAAAGAACACTTATATACAGTAAATATCTTCCTTTTAAAAGGCTAGTAATTCCAAAATACACTTTATAGAGCTGCACACTTTAACAGCTTAAGGACCGCCTCACGCCGATATACGTCAGCAGAATGGCATGGCTGGGCACAATCATGTACCTGTACGTGTCTCTTTAAGAGCCCGGCTGTGGGTCCTGAGCTCCGTGACCGCGGGACCAGCGGACCCGATCGCCGCTGGTGTCCCGCGATCGGGTCACAGAGCTGAAGAACGGGGAGAGGTATGTGTAAACAAACCTCTCCCTGTGCTTCCTAGTGACGCTGTCACTGATCGGCTGTTCCTCGTCATCGGGAAAGCCGATCAGTGATGTCAGACGCAAAGCCACGCCCCCTACAGTAAAAAAAAAAAAAAAAAAAAAAAAAAAAAAAAAAACACACACACTTAACCCCTCCCCGCCCCCTAGTGGTTAACTCCTTCACTGCCAGTATCATTTACACAGGAATCAGTGCATTTAAATAGCACTGATTGCTGTATAAATGACAATGGCCCCAAAAATGTGTCAAAAATGTCCGCTGTGTCCGCCATAATGTCGCAGTCACAATAAAAATCGCTGATCGCCGCCATTACTAGTAAAAAAAAAAAAATATTAATAAAAATTCTTTTTTTTTTTTTACCAAAAATATGTAGAAGAATACGTATCGGCGTAAACTGAGGGAAAAAATATTGCATTTTTTTCAAAATTTGTTTATAGCGCATAAAAAATAAAAAACGCAGAGGTGATCAAATACCACCAAAAGAAAGCTCTATTTGTGGGAAACAAAGGACGCCAATTTTGTCTGGGAGCCACGTTGCACAACCTCGCAATTATCAGTTAAAGCGACGCAGCGCTGAATCGCAAAAAGGGGCCTGGTCCTTTGGCTGCAAATTGGTGCGGGGCTTAAGTGGTTAAAAGAGCTACTGAAATCCAACAGTTAAACCCAAACCAAAATCTCAAACCAAGTAGTACCCTTGAGGCCCATCAGATGCATCCTTCCCAATAATGATATCAATTATATAAATATTAAATATGGTCAAATAATAAATGTTTTCAGATTGATGAGCAATGTGAAACTCCATGGACTGGTTTATGAGTTAAAAAGAGTAAGGGGACCCCTGAACTTGGTTATCTGCTGTTGACACCTATTCACATCACACACAGTCAGGGGTGGGCTCAGCCCTTTCTTCTCAAAGCTGGCCACTCAGCTGTCAGCTGATTGCCAGCTCCTTTTCTTTCCACAGTGACTCACATGTTGATGATATCCTGCTCGTCAGTCCTGCCTACTTAAGCCTTCCAGCCCAGATGATCTCTGCCTTCGCCTTGGTCACATCTCTAGAGACGCTCTCCTGTGTTGCTGTTAAAGACTTGCTTGGCTGACATTCCTTCTGGCTCAAGATCCTGCTTGCTGTTCTACTATGCTCATCTCTGGCTCCCTGACGTTTTGGCTTGTCTGACTAGCTGTTCAGTTTCCTAAACTCTGGCTATGTTTTGACTCCGTATACCTTTTTATTATTATTATTATTATTATTATTATTATTATTATTATTATTATCATCATCATCAAACAAGTGTGATTTACCTGTACTGCTGTCTCAATCTGATTCATGGTTTCTGACACACAAACACAAACACAAACACAAACACACACACACACACATAGAAGCAGTCCAAATGTTGCTGGACTTTAATATTAGAATGTAGTGTGCCCAGCAATTAAATGTCATGGGATCATCCTATATTAAAGGTACATTTGTAAAAAGAAAACTTAAAATCACAATAAAACAACTGTTTCAACAGTTTAGTCTATAAATTTACCAAAAAATGGTGAATACAAGACAATAAAACTGGCAACTTTCGTATTTCCTTAAAAGTGGACCATACAGTACAACTACAAGGTCTACTTTATATAAATTAGGCCCTGTACCCCATCATGAGCAACTGTTTAAAAGCAAAAATACTGTATCCTCAGATTCTGGCTGTGGTGCCTAGATGTGGGTGAGATTATCATCCTTCCAGCATGATCCCAGGCAATGCAGATAATATTTCCAAATCTATGGAAAAGATGTTCTCACACTGTGCTGGGGTATCTTCTCATAATATGTGTAATAGTCAGCATTTTCCAGGATCAGTGTGGAAGGTTGGTGATGTCAACCCCCTACAGTACAGAAGCCAAGGACACGTACAGTAACTGTTTAATAACTACAGTTTTTTTTTTGTTTTTTGTAACTTTAACTTAGCTGTTTATGGTGGGTGAAGGACCCATATACAGTTGTACTCATACGTTTACATACCCAGGCAGAATTTATGATTTCTTGGCTATTTTTCAGAGAATATGAATGAGAATACAAAAACTTTTTTCACTCATATGCTTAGTGTATGGCTGAAGCCATTAATTATCATTCAACTGTGTTTACTCTTTTTAAATCATGACAACACAAACTACCCAAATGACCCTGATCAAAAGTTTACATAGCCCAGTTCTTAATACTGTGTATTGCCCCCTTTAACATCAATGACAGCATGAAGTCTTTTGTGGTATTTGTGGATGAGGCTGTTTATCTTCTCATATGGTAAAGCTGTCCATTCCTCTTGGCAAACAGCCTCCAGTTCCTGTAAATTCTTGGGCTGTCTTGCATGAACTGCACGTTTGAGATCTACCCAGAGAGGCTCAATGATATTGAGGTCAGGAGTCAGGAGACTGAGACTCCAGAACCTTCAATTTATTCTGCTGTAGCCAATGACAGGTTGACTTGGCCTTGTTTTTTGGATCAATGTTATGTCCAAGTACGGTCCCATGCACAGCTTCCTGGCTGATGTGCAAATGTTCCTCCAGTATTTTTTGAGAACATACTGCATTCATCCTGCCATCAATTGTGACCAAATTTCCTGTGCCTTTGTAGCTCACATATCCCCAAAACATCAGTGATCAACCTCTGTTTCACAGTAGGAATGGTGCACCTTTCATCATAGACATTGTTGACTCCTCTCCAAATGTAGTGTTTATGGTTGAGGCCAAAAAGCAAAATTTTGTTCTCATCACTCCAAATTACTTTGTGCCACAAGGTTTGAGCCTTGTCTCTGTGCTGTTTGGCGTATTAAAGGCAGGATACTTTGTGGCATTTGCGTAGTAATGGCTTTCTTCTGGCGACTTGACCATGCAGCCCATCTTTTTTCAAGTGCCTCCATATTGTGCATCTTGAAACAGCCACACACGTTTTCAAAGAGTCCTGTATTTCACCTGAAGTTATCTGTGGGTTTTTCTTTGCATCCCAAACGATTTTCCTGGCAGTTGTGGCTGAATTTTTATTTTTTTTATTTTTTCAATTATTTTATTTATTTAAACATAGAACACATTTGAGAACACACATAAGAAACAAAAAGATAACTTAAACATTAAGTTCAAACTTAATTAGAGCACCATTTATAACACTCATAGTGAATTAAATCAACCCAATATCGTATCAACCCAATGTGGTCTCGGACCTGTCCTACTCAATTTTATACCGTTATCTATTAACCAAAACAAAAGAAAGACAAAACAAATCAGAACGAAAGAAAAAAAAAAAAAAGAGGGGGGAAGGGATGAAAGGGGGAGGGGGGTAGAGCACGTTCATGGAGATACACCCCAGTGTGTCTATCACTCACAAAAGGTTCAGAAAAGTGACTTAACTATCCCCATTAAGGAGGGTACGTCCTTCCTCTGAGGCCATAAAAATATTCCAGAGCAACCAGGTCCTGGAATATTTCTCTCTTTGGTGTCGTGCAGAAAGAACCAGATCTTCCAGTTTACTAATCTCCTTCACTTTATGCAACCACATCCCTATTGTCGGGGATGACTCCAATTTCCACCTCAGTGGGATACAAGCCTTAGCGGCGTCTAAAAGGTGGCAAATAATAGATTCTTTATATATCTTTTCTGGTATACGCCTCGTGAAGGAGATAGAAAGCCGGATCGTCTGGAATTGTAAAATCTGTGAAAATTTGAAGCATACGTCCAATCTCTGTCCAAAAATTCTTTAATTTGGGGCACTCCCAGAAAATATGTAAAATAGTACCTTTATCTCTCTGACATCTCCAACAGAAGTCCTAACCATGAGTGCAGGCCTGATTTCCATTTACCCAATAGGGTCTTCACTTTCTGAAGCAATGGGGGAAAATTTAGCTCAAAAATCTTGATTATGCTAGATGGGATTAGCGTACCCAAATATGTAAGTGCTTAATCAGTCCATTTAAACTTAAAATTTTGTTTAAGTTGTTCAATTGATATTTGAGGGCAATTAAGCCCCATTGCCTCTGAATTATTGAAGTTAATATGAAGATTAGAGAGCAGACTATATTTCTCAAACTCCTTCATTAGGTTTGGGATCGAAATCAAAGGATTCGTAAGAGAAAACATCATGTCATCTGCATAGGCCGAGATCTTAAATTGAGTCTTTCCTACATGCACTCCTGTGATATCTTGATTTAAGCGAACCATGCAGAGAAACGGTTCCAATGACAGGGCAAAAAGGAGTGGCGACAGGGGACATCCTTGACATGTCCGTTTGAAATCTGGAAGGTTTCTGATAGTACTCCATTGGCCCGTACCCGAGGCGCCGGACAGGAGTAAATAGAAGTTATCCAATTCAACATTTTATCTCCGAAGCCTCCATACCGTAAAACTGCTAGCATAAAACTCCAATTGACCCTGTTGAAGGCCTTCTCTGCATCTGTATTTATAAATACACATTGTGTCTGGGTTTTATTCACTATATGCAGAAGGTTAGGAACATTCATGGTATTGTCTCTTGCTTCCTGTTTGGGAACAAATCCTACTTGATCCAAGTGTATCAAATTAAGGATGTACTGTTGGATCCTGTTTGCCAAAATTTTAGAAAAAATTTTAAGATCTAAATTATGTAAGTAAATCGGACGATAGCTTCCACAGGAGGCCAGGTCCTTTCCCTCCTTCGGTATTAACAAGATATGAGCCAACATTGTCTCCTTTGTAAATGTTGCAGATGGCCCCAAAGCATTAAAAAATGTAATCATATATTGAGCCAAAGATTGAAACACGGTCTTATAATATTGGGCTGTCAAACCATCAGGGCCCAGTGCCTTACCCAATTTAGTGGCTCTTACAGCTCCCTGGAGTTCTTCTACTATTATAGGCTTTTCAAGATCTTCTCTATCTACATCTAATAAATAGGCATTAATGACCGTGAGAGATATAAGTCAATTTGAGTTTGAGTAGGGGGTTTAGTCTGCAGATTGTATAGAGACTTATAAAATTCCTGAAATTCCCTAAGAATATCATGTGGCTTTGTAGCCTAAAGCCCCATACACACGGTCGGAAAATCCGACCACCAAATCCATTGGATTTGGTCCGACGGATTTAGGCCTCATGCACACGAGACGCTGTTAAACGCGCGTTC